>JAEAOA010002354.1:2557500-2677500 GCA_016746295.1 Potamilus streckersoni | reverse complement strand
AACACTGGAAAGAACCACTGACCCACGAAAAGCTACTGGCAAGTTTTCTCACGAATCCTAGACTCTAACCCACGAAGACAGAGGTGAGATGGCAGTGATCTGTAACGGACATCGCTTTAGACCACTCGGCCACTCTTTAGACCACTCGGCCACTCGGGGCCCCTATATATATATATATATATATATATATATATATATATATAGTTTCTAATAGTTTGTCCTCAGTACAAACAGTGCATGAAAACTTTAGTAACTAATAATTTTGTGATAGTAAAACTTATGATGTACAATAACTTGCATTTATCAAAAAGTATTTTTCCTATCATCAGGAGTTGCAGCCCCTTCCAAGAATGATGTGGTGGCATTGTCCAAGACCAACTTAATTGCTATCGTTGTGTCTGTATCCGTAGTAATAATAGCCCTGGTCGTATTCCTGACAGTTTTCATTGTCCGTCATCGTCGATTACAGAGGAGCTTCCTGGCATATGCTAGAAGTCACTATGACACTCGGTCAGGGACTACAACTCTGACAGCTGCCGATGACCTAGGTAAGTGTAATTAAAATAAATAATACTAATAATAGTGATAATAATAATGATAAGAATAATGCTAACAATAATCTTTCAGTGGTGCTTTATAATCACATTTAAGAAAAAATACAGGCTTCCAGCTATTATGTCACAGATACTACAGGATGAGCTGAGGCATTGACAATTTGTTCAAGGGTACTCAGAACAGTTTGTCAAAAATCTGAATCAGTAACTTGCAATCGACATACTACACATTGAGTACTAAGGGAACTTATAAGAATTAACTTGCAATGGACATACTACACACTGAGTACTAAGGGAACTTATAAGAGTTAACTTGCAATGGACATACTACGCACTGAGTACTAAGGGGACTTATAAGATTTAACTTGCAATGGACATACTACACATTGAGTACTAAGGGAATTTATAAGAGTTAACTTGCAATGGACATACTACACATTGAGTACTAAGGGAACTTATAAGAGTTAACTTGCAATGGACATACTACACATTGAGTACTAATGGAACTTATAAGAGTTAACTTGCAATGGACATACTACACATTGAGTACTAATGGAACTTATAAGAGTTAACTTGCTTAGAGAAACTTTACCTGTGACTGAGAGAAACTTTTACTTGTGACTAAGAGATAATTTTACTCATGACTAATTCAATGCTGTTTAAGTATCTGATGTTGTGAAAAGAGCTTGACATGGGTCTTATTAATTTGTCCAAATATGGATGGTTAGTGATAGCAATGATTCACACTGTATGCGAAACAAATGTGGAAATTTTCTTATTTAATTGGTTGTATCATTTATAGTTGAGTGTTCATGGTATCATTCATATTTGTGCTTATTTCTGTTTAATTTGAGGAATCACAATAGGCCATAATGACGTTTAATAAAATTATCATAGATAATGTTAATCATTGGGCATTTTTTTAATCAAATTTGCATTGTAGATGTCTGGAACTTTCACAGAAGGCAGAAGTGAATAATTTTCACAACATAAAGCTGAAATAAAGTTCCAGTCTATATGAATTATATGATAATCTTTTTAAAACTCATTCATATGATGTAGCTCTGAAGCCAGACTTGTGCAGTAGATAATTTACATGTGCAAATACTATATGATGCCAATTAGCAGTTGTAACTACTAAGCCATTCCTGTATGCTAGAAATGTCCAACAAGTTGCATTTGGCAAATTTGTTTTGAAAATAGAAGCAAGTCTAAGACCCAGCTATCTGCACATTTACTTGTTTCTGGATGGGTATTGTTCCTTTGATTGGTTGTTATTTTTCCTATCAGCCAATGCTAGTAACTGAATTATCAAATAGAAAAATGGCTAAATTAAGGCATTTTTAGGTAATTGTAGTGGCAGTCTTAAGACGGTTCCCAGCCAAACAGAAAGGAAAACTTTCAATAAGTCCATTTTAAATGGATTGAGTAGGTACATTCTCCAAGTTTGCTGTTAAGATAATTTCACCAAGTTGAAAATGATGGCTACAAACATTGGTAATACAAAAGTCCAGTTTTTTTTGAGCAAGTAAATGAATTTCAGTTTCACTGATTCAGTCTTGTTTGTAGTATGGCAGACTTATTTGAAATTCTTGTTCAAATTTGTACCATCTTAGCCAAAAATTGTGGGTAATTTTCAGCAATGAATTGTGGGTAATTTTCAGCAATCAATTGTGCATATGACTGGGTTACTTTTTATGTCAAAAATGTTTGTTAATATCAGCAGTGAGATAGTTAAATGGTACCGTTGTTACCCACAATGCAGATAACCCACAATAACTTGGAGTAATGTATGACTTGTTCAGGAATTTCTGCATTTGTCATCATCATATTTATTTTGTCACAATTTGCATTTGGTAAAGAATTTTTCATCAAGCTTGAAAGATACAAATATTGGACCTATTGAGATGATCTTTAACTGAATCAGTCATAGATGGTTCTGAATTTAAAACTGCATATTTATTTTTAAAAAATGGTAGAAAGTCAATTGATAATATGATATATTTAGTGTAGTTTTTTTCCATTATAAAATCACTTGCTCCTTTTGTTAGAAAATGACTCTTACATTTTTCCCACCTATGATCAGTCATGATTCTTTACGGTAAATTTCTGTCCAGAATAACTAGAAGTTAGTTTCTCACAATATGCCACGATGTCAGGCAGGTAAATGGCATGGAGTTGAGTTGGTCCTTGATGTCATGATGCCAGGCAGGTAAATGGCATAGAGGTGAGTTGGTCCTTGATGCCATGATGTCAGGCAGGTAAATGGCATGAAGTTCAGATGGTCCTTGATGCTCTGAACTTAGGCTGTACATTACTTTTTACAGTTGTGTCCCTTTGAATAGAGCTATAGTTTTAAATTTATATTTTATGTATCAAAGTCTTATAGCAGCATTAAAGAGACTTTTTTCTTCAAGCAAATCTGTTGAGACACAAAATGCAGAATTTATCTTTGTCTAAAAATTCCATTTCATCAAAGGGTATATATGACATGAGATCGTCATTCCAAGATAGATACAGCTGTAAATAAGGATGAAATGTTGATATAGCAAAAGGTTAGATTGATAACAAAATGCCTTTAAAATCATTTGTTTTATATTATTTTAAGACATATGTATGAATATAGTTGTCAAATATTTTTATATATAAGATAACTTGGTATGGTATCCCATCTTGCATGTATTTTATAAACTCAGAAATATAACACTGGAGATAAGGAAATAAATGTTCGAAAATATTTCAAAAACAAAGATCACTTACAATTATCACATTTGATTGAAATAAATATAAATTTCATGCACATTAAAATACAATGAATAGAATGAATTTATAAACTTTGCATTATAATTCCATCTTTCATATTACAATTATTTTGTTCTGTCAGTGCATTGTAATTTCTGCTTTATTTTTCATCTTGTGATTATTTGAGTCTGTCGGTGAGATATCATTTTCATCTTTTGTCTTTTTTTTGGTGACTCTTGATTCTTATGTTGTGTTATTACAATGAAATTTCTGTCTTTTGAGATTCATTTGTTGCGTCAGTATTGTGTGATTTAAGTTTTTTATCTTGTGATTTTCCTGATGTGACAGTTCTATTGTCATTTCCATCTTTCATCATAAGATTTGTCAGTTTTGTCTGTAATATTTTATTTCCATCATTCATATTGAGATTTTGTTTGGTGTCATTATGATACCATTTCTGTCTTTCAACTCAAAATCTTTGGTTGTGTCAGTATGATGTCATGTCCATCATTCATCTTGTAATTCTTTGGTTGTGTCAGTATGATGTCATGTCCATCATTCATCTTGTAATTCTTTGGATGTGTCAGTATGATGTCATGTCCATCATTCATCTTGTAATTCTTTGGTTGTGTCAATATCATGTAATTTCCATCATTCATCTTGTAATTCTTTGGATGTGTCAATATGATGTAATTTCCATCATTCATCTTGTAATTCTTTGGTTGTGTCAATATGATGTAATTTCCATCATTCATATTGTAATTCTTTGGTTGTGTCAATATGATGTAATTTCCATCATTCATCTTGTAATTCTTTGGTTGTGTCAATATGATGTAATTTCCATCATTCATCTTGTAATTCTTTGGTTGTGTCAATATGATGTTGTTGTTGTTGTTGTTGGGCTTAACACCATTTTTCAGCACACGATAGGCTATTCATGGCAGCCAGTATTAATGGTGGAGGAAAGAACCACCAACCCACGAGAAGCTACTGGCAAGCTTTCTCACATATCCACATTTGAGGAATCCTAGACTCAACACACACAGACAGGTGAGATGGCAGTGATCCGTAACGGACAACGCTTTAGACCACTCGGCCACTCGGGCCCCTTCAATATGATGTAATTTCCATCTTTCATCTTTTCTTTGATTGATTTTGTCAGTCTGATTTTATTTCCATCTTTCATTTTGTTGTTACAATGTTGTGTTAGTAAAAGAAAACTTTTAAAAAATTGATTAAGGATAGTTGATTAAACACTTTTATAAACTTGCAGTTACAATAATATAATCTGGTTACTCAGTTAAAATTTGTTACAATGTATTTTCTATTATACTCTTTTAGAGTCATATGACCAAAACAACTCAAATAAATTTTTACTTGAAAAAAAAGTATTGCTTAAAGCCAATGTAAATTGCAAATATGCATTCTGGGAAAAAAATAGAGGGCATAATTCAAATAAAATTACACACATTATATATATATGTATGTATGTATGTGTATATATATATATATATATATATATATATATATATATATATATATATATATATATATATATATATATATATATATATTGCATTTCTTCGCATCCACTTCTCCCTTTGTCCCTGTTGTGTCCAAAAGGAGAAGTCATTTCTCCTTAAAATTCTAGGTCTGGAATGTCTTGTGATACCATTTTCAAATGTGTATTTTTAATTATTTCCTTTAAACCTACAATATAAGGACTGATCACCTACATATTATTATTGAGAAATAAAGCATTTTGTGACAGAGACAGCCTCACATGATCTTGTTCAAATTTATGATTTAAAAATTATGCATATATTAATAACAAAGCTGAAAGATCGCCTTCATGCCACACTTCATTAGTTTTCATGTAAGATATTGGATACTGCCTGCACTTTCCAGAGAGCCTTGCATGACTGATTGGTATACCATTTAACTAGGATATGAACTATGTTGAAGGATATTTGATTTTTATATAACTTTTCAAAAAATGTTCAATCAATGACCCCATCAAATGCTTCACTAGCATCTAGAAAAGCATGTAACAACAGATCTACCATATTCTAAGTAGTTGACAATTTCTTGAATGCATGGAAGCATATGTCTGCTAAGCATTGATTCTAATGTGAAACTATAGCATTTAACTTCCTGTTGTCCTTGTAATAAATAATTATATGCTATTTTTCTTAGTGACATATTTAAATGGTAATTTTTTTAGAGAACAAACTTTTAAGCAATCATTTATATCATATATGTATCCCAGCCTATAGTAACACTGACCCACCATTATTACCCCTCTGCTCTATGTAAAGAATTGCTGGAGCCCGATCAGAATTGAAGAGATACATCGTATAAATTTTAATAGCATGCATTTTTATTTATTTACAGGAGAAGATGAGGAACCACTAATAAGAGGATTTTCTGATGATGAACCTCTGGTGATAGCATGAGGTTATCTCCCCTATATAAGTGTCCTTCAAGTATTTCCACTTTGCTAGATTCCAGATGATACATATAGAATATATAGCTGTATACCACTAACAAAAAAGCAGCAGCTTGTTGGTTTCTTTGTAATATACTATTCTGACTATTTCAATTCTTGTTTAATTTTGGACACAATATATATATATATATATATATATATATATATATATATATATATATATATATATATATATATATATATATATATATATATATATATATATATATACATGCCTGTGACATTTTAGAATACACATAAGTATTTTGGTGCAACTATTATATGGACATTGCATTTAATTTGCACATTGAAGTTTTTTATTTTGATAATATTTTATAAAATACAGTTCAGTATAAAACACATGACAGGTGATCACTTACAGCAGTGGTCTGTTATTACAGGTTTCGCCATATATCCATAAATCTCATAACTGTGCCTAATTATTAAACATATCATGTACAGTTGTTCCACAACTCACATTCATTTTAGTATTATGGGTGTCAAGTTTTGAAGTATTATATGGCATTGCTACTAATTTTCTTTATATAGCAAATTGGCCACAGCTGCCAAGGGGAATACAAAGTTTTCAAGAATGCTAATATTACTCATATTCTTTGCACCAAAATTGACAAAATTACTTTAATTTATTTCTTGTGCTAAATTCATAGCTGGAACTGATGTGTTTTGTCAGAAATTTGTGCCTTGTATATATTAAACACCAGATGTATTTTAAAATATCTCTGATACTATTTTCTGTCACTGATCCAAACATCTGTGGATAAAGTGAAAATCATTACAGAAGAACATTTGAGAAACATGATAAGTTTATTTTTTTTCCTTGGGTATTGGTTTATATGGGTTTTTCTTGTACACTGACAATTTTGTCATTGCATGATATGAATTAGAAAAGGGATTCGTTTATCTGCAAAAACTGACCACTGTTTGGTGTGTCTTTAAATTTACAGTTTTTATTTTAAAAGATTGGTAACCTCATTTAAAATTTAAATTTCACAGACTTTAAATCAGTGATAATTGACTTATGAATGTGGCTTTACAGGAATCTTTAATTTGGATGCTCAGTATACCATGAAAGGGTGGTTGTGAATGGGACCAAATTAGGTATTGCATGAAATCAATGTCAAATGTTAATATAGCTACAATTGTTGTAATATGTTTCTTTTTTTTTTATTTCTGCACGAGTTTTTATTTGTCTTCCTTTTTATTGACACAAAGTTTTGGAATGAAGGGTCTTTCAGCGAATGTTGCAACATTTTTTTTTTCTCTTTCTATAGCTATCTCTGTTAATGCCTGTGTGGAATCTTGCATAGTTATCAGATTATTCTGCTTGCCACTTACTTTTTTTAAATTTAAATTATGATGTGTCTTTTTCTTCAGTACCAGGAAGATACCTGTAAAATTTGATTGGATGTTTTTCCAAAATATTTAATGCATAAATTAATTTGTATCACAGTTTTTTTTTCATCAAGTTATGCCACATTTCCACATATGGGACATCATGGACAATGAAATATAATTGTATTAATATTAAGGATCAGCCAATGGATGAATAGGTGAATTGACTGATAGATAGGTGGATATGCAGATGGATAGATAAATCAAGAAATTGAATTTTTCAAAATTAAAATTTGATGGAACCATATTTTTAATTGCTTTGTCTGTCAATCCGTACATGAAAAATTTGACCATTACAGCATTGTGTGGAATTGTTGGATATTGGTTTGCAGCTTTGTAATGATGTTACCTTGAAAGAACTCAGTTTGAATCTTCTGTTCCCTCTCTCTCTTTTTCCTTCTGGCTTTTAATCCCATTTTGAAGAGGTGTCAGCCATATGGGTTCTCCTTCTCCATTTGTGATGATCCCTTGCAAGAATTCACTTTCCAGCATCTTTCATCATTTTAAGGGGTTATGTCTCCAAGTATCACATATCCCATGTACTTATATTTTGTTTCTGCAAGAGAATTTGATCAATATATTTTTGCATATTGAAATAAAATTTGCATGCATCTTTAGGTGAATGCAACTCAGATTAATTTTCTCCCACTTTCCAGATGCGTATTTTAAGGAGTTATGTCCCCTGAATTCAACTGTTCTTGTTTTCAATTTCTTATGTATAAGACCTTGCTAAACAAAATATAGCCAGCAGAGCCACTTCAAATGCACCCATCACAAATAGATGTTATTGTTACCATAGCAACAATGACTACATGCATTAGACTTCAAAATCTACTTGTCCCCGTGACTTGTACTTGACCCCCAAAGAAGTTGGCTAGCATCACTGTGAATGTGGATAATTGTGGATTTTGCTTTAACATTTCAGTTACATTATTGGCATTTGCCTTTCAGTTGCAGTAACAGATTATTAGTAAATCACGAAATTTACTTGTTAATTGGTAAATTTACTAGTCATGTATTATCATTCTGATGATAATTTCAACCGCTATTGATAGATCAATTGATAAATTGACAATAATTTGTGTTAGTATTTTATGGGAAACTAGAATAAACAAATGTCTGGATGACACATTTCACATTTTAGTGCTTATATTAGCTTGCTTGTCTTGTAGAATGTGTAGATGATATGGACTACTTGTTTTGTGATGAATGGATATCTGACTGTTTGCTTTCTTTTTACACTACACACTCAAATTTATTTAACCTAAATCCCAAAGAAAGTTTACATTATGCACAATTTTTGTACTCAGATTTATTGTTGCAGAATACTCTGGCAGATGAGTTGCATGTAAAATTTTGAATGAAAAGCTTAAAATTTGAACTATTTGTACATTTTACAATGACTGACATGGATCTACTCTCTTCAATGTTGGGTACCTGTTATACAACAAAAATACAGTAAGGGATTTTATTTAATTAAATTTGTTTTTCTGACTTAATTTGTCATCTGAAAGCAAAAATGAATGAATATTTTTATTAGTGGAAAAAGACTATTGTTCTGAGAAGTTAATACATCAAATGCAAAATAATTACACAAGATGCAAAATAAGTTTTTTTTAAGGTTTGATTTTTAAGAATTTGCTTCAGATATGAGGAGTTATTACTATGTGTTTTGAACTGACATAACACATAGACATATATTTATACCATTGTAGTTTTTTAATGGTTTCTGCGTTGATGTCTCAGCTATATTCTGTGAAAAACGGAACTATGTTGTTACCTTCATCTTTACAGATCTGAATATATGTGTCCCAATTTTAACATAACAAAAAAAAAATGGAATGACTTGGATTAAATTTTGTGAAAATAAGATCAGATACTTTTTGTTCTTTTATCAGTTAAGCCTAATCCCACATAATCTAATCCCAGATAATCTATCCTCTACTAATATGTTCAAGGACTTTTTTCATAATATTTTTGTAAAACTGAATTAATTTCAGAGGTTTAATTTGCCCAGTTATTTGAATCTCAAATTTTCTTTGCTGAAAGCAACTAGTAAAGTTAGCAGATATGGATGACCATGCAGGAAAATTCTTGCCTGAATGACAAATAGAATTTATGAATTCCTAGTTTACAAAACGTAGCTTTACTATACATTGATAATTCAGACTTAGTTTTTGAACTGTCAGCTTCATAGTTAAGACACAGTAAAACTTGTAATATATATAATTAGAATTTTCTTGTTTCATGTCATTATTCCAATATATATAATATATATATATATATATATATATATATATATATACACACACACACCTTATGTGTTTCTTTTGTGTGTTTTCATTGATAGAGATTTGACAAAAACGGCTTTTTATGCTGGATGTCTATAATTCTTATATTACTGTATTTGAGTTTTGTCAGAATTGTTATCCAGTGTATTGCAGGTCTGTTATAGGATCAGAGATGTAAGATTATATTGAGTGCAGCTTACATTGCTATTTTTGAACAAAGAAATTGATGTTCATATTTTCATATGGAAATACACAAAAAAAAGGCAGTGGTCGATGCAGAGAGGTATTTTAGGGTTGAGTTTCGGACATAGATAATATCACCTTGTTGAACTCATCTTTTCCACTTAAAATAGTATTCATTTTAAAATGTGTTAAAACTTGAAAAGTATTAAATGAAGTTATAAATTGGATGCAAGAAAAACACATAGAGAAGATAAAATGTTTGCAGAATTTCTGTTTATAGAAACATAGTTTTGTCCATTTTGGTATAGCTTAATATAATAGGTTTATCCACATTTACCTAATTCTAGAGAGGAACAGAGAAAGTTGGTCTTTTGAAGTAAATAAAGCTTGACATAATTGAACCAGAATCTCAGTCTACCCATTGATAGCATTCCATACTCATCACTGTAAATTGATAGTAACCATATCAGTGTATGTTTGAGTCCATTTCTTAATCTTAGATGGGAAAGTTTGCATAACAATATCATACTCTGATATACTTTATTTTCTAATGTGAAGAATTTACTTGCAACTATCATCATGATCTGAAATATATAAACTAACTTGATAATCAACTATAAAGGTTGCTTCCTTACTCTGGATAATTCATGATTATTCATAATTTCCCGTAATCAGATCATAAATATCATAAGAATTCATAATTTTCAGCAATATCGCACTGCCTTCATCAGCAATTAATGTTTATCATATGAATTCACATAAACAACATTTGTCGCTGATGAAGGCAGTACGATATTACCAAAAGTTTCACATTTTTTAAAATATTTATGCTCAGAGTATGATAAATTACTAATTCTCGTGAACTCTATAATCAGTTTATGTACAGTATTTTGATTTTTTTGTTGTGCTTTTGGCTTGAAATATAAACAAAATGTTTGACTTGATCAACGAGTAGAATGTACACCATATAATTTTCTTAAATTATCTTTACCCACACACACACAGAATTGACTTAATAAAACTTACTGCACATGTGGGTGATTACTTTCTAGTGTTGAGTAAACAGATATTAACTATTGAATCCTAATTTTTCCATGTAAAATATAAACCCAAAAATTCAGACAGTGTAGTCCAAGCCCTAATTTGACTTTTGTAAAATGGAAGGAAAAAATCAGACATTGCATTGACAGCCGTAATTTGATCTTGTAAAATGGAAGAAAAAAAAATCAGGGATTGTTTTTACAGCTTTTATTCACATATAAACAATTTATGTTTGATAGTTAATTTATGCCAAATTTCTTGGATTTATAAACAATACACATAAGCCAGGATGAAGGCATTAAAAAAAATTATCCTTTATGTTATCACAGATGCTTGTACAAGTTACATCCTTTTTTCTCCTCTTTACTACAGTATCATACCTTATGGTGATTTATAAACAAAGCAATTCATATTTTATGATTCTGTTTTGATATTGACACATACAACTTTTAGCTTTATATTTTTTAAAATGAAACTATATAAGGAATGAACTCTTTTTAGATGCATGTTCTTCTTTTTATGCCAACTAATAATGTACATAGTCTGTAAATATTGTACTCGGGATCTCAAATTTATTTTTCTAACCTGTTGCTTTATCTATTTGTTGTTTGAAATTATTTTAATGTTTGTTTTTTGTAAACACTTTCAATATGGATCTGTTCAAGAATTTAATTTTGTAATCACATTTACTTCAATTAATACAACCAACTAACAATATTCCTTTTCGACTGTTAATGTTACTTGCAAGTTTTGCTCCGTGCATTCATACTGACAATGAATTTTTTTTAACAGTTGGAAAAGAAGCAAGAAATTAAAATTGTTCATTTGAACTAAGTAGACAAAATTATATCAGCTGGCAAAATGACGAGGAATGTGAGGGATTCACTTCTCACAGGATCTTGAATGAATTAGTTGTAATTAAAGATGGAAGACAGGATGTGAGAAAGAAAAATCTGTTGAATTCCATTGCAGTTTATTGACCATTCTTGAAATTTTACTGATTGTATCTGGCTTTATTGTGAGTTAAAGATTTTCTTTTTCATATTTGTTTGTAAAATTTTATGCCATATATCAACATATCTGCTACATGTACATGCATATTTTGCAAAGACGACATGGCTTGCTTTTAAAAAACATGTATGAAAAAACTGTCTAGCAGAAGTCAACGTTTTATACTATTTTTCTTCTTTGTTTCAGGATGTAAATTCATAAATCTGTATTACTGTGGCTGAAATAATGTTAGCTGTACGAATAAGTATTCATTCAAGAGGCATATTGCATCAGCTTTGTCGTTCATTAGTATAATTTGTCAAGTGTGGCATTATACTACTGAGCATAGAGACAGTAATTGGTCGGAAAACACTGTTTTGTTGGAATGGACAGGATTTACACTTGAATTGCTGATAATTCGTTTCATCTATGAATTGAACTTTTTTAAGTTAACATCATTTCTGCCACAAGACTATGATGGAGTTTGAGATTCTGCTCAAAACATTGATGTCAGATAGCTTCAAAGATGTTGAAGATATTTACATAAAATGTTCAGATCTGGCTACCTTCTTCCTGCAAAATATTCATACAAAATCGTAAAAGC
This sequence comes from Potamilus streckersoni, assembly GCA_016746295.1. Taxonomy (NCBI): domain Eukaryota; kingdom Metazoa; phylum Mollusca; class Bivalvia; order Unionida; family Unionidae; genus Potamilus; species Potamilus streckersoni. The sequence continues at coordinate 2,665,194 of JAEAOA010002354.1, read as the reverse complement.
TTTTGCTCTGATGAATCCATAATTTCTGATGATTTAATTTTTAGAGTAATGATCAAAATACTTTACTTTAACTGAGCCAGATCTATTTCTTTGCAAACCACAGATGTCATCATCTTCTATATGAATTTCAATGTATATGGAACAATTAATGTTTTTATAAGTGATAAATCTACTAAAATTCTGGACACTTATTAATAAAATAAAATAGTCATTGAACTTATTTCAAGTGTAGAAAACCTGACTTTAATGTTGTGCACAGGAATTGTTTTAAATAAAAATTATTTTAAACATCTTCTGACCTGTTAAAAATTATTTTAAAATCTTCTGACCTGTTTCTTCTCTGCCTGAAATTAGGGCATGGGGATTGTCAACTACTCTTTAGCATATCTGTCTAAAATTGTCAACTTCTCTTTAGCACATCTGTCTGAAATTGTCAACTACTCTTTAGCACATCTGTCTGTAATTTAGGAGAGGTTATGCTATGCCAAAAGTGGCTGTTAGTAACTGTCATAGTCATTCACTCTCTAGGAAGTAATAGGGCAGAAGTGGTAGTTGTAGCATAGTTGTATTGTTGTTAGTCAGATTGTCACATTTCCAGGTGAACTAGAATTACAGACAAGATGCTGACTTTGAAAGATGTGACACATTCATATTCACTCTACTGCTACAAAAAATAAAATCTATTTGTTAGCAGCTCAAGTAATTAAATCCAAATGCAAAATTGTCTTAATAACAACCATTCTAGAACACTTCTCCATGTTGTGACAAGTCATAGATGAGCACTTTGCATGGTAGAAACCAGTGCTAATTAACTTCATTGACTTCACAGAGATTCACAGGAAAATGATTAAAAAGTACACTACTCCAAGCAAATTCATCTACATTGTTTAGTGTGTCTACGGAAGGTGCCAATGCATACTGAGAGCAGAGGGAGAGCTACAAACCCGCTATGAGATCTGCTTCAGTGTATGGCATTAAATGGATTGTGGGTGAAAAACTAATTGAATTAAATTTTGCAGATTGCACTATTGTGTGAGTCATGGCAAGGCATGCAAACCATTACATGTTGAAGATAGAAGCCAAAAAAATTGACCTCAACATAAATGGGACGTAGACAAAGATAATGACAACTGAAATTGGGCATAAAACACCAGATCTACGTTGTGGATAGGAGAGTTGGAAGAATAGGATTAGTTTTGCCATCTGGGCGGCACCATTAGTCAAGCTCAAGGAGATTGTAATAGGCTTTGACAAAGTGAGCACTGCATATTGAAACTGGGAAAGAAAGACGATTTCGTCTAAAGTAGAACTGAGACTCTATGAATCTCAAGTCCTGTCGGTGCTTCTTTATGGCACCGATACAAGGCCCATGAAAAAGACTTGCTTAATGAAGTTGGAGAAAGCACATCACAGATGGCTAAGAAGAATGTTGCACATTTTATGAAAAGACAAGGTAATAGATAGGGATGTAAGAAAGAAACTTTTATAAACTAAACCAGAAGACACCATTAAGGAGGTTGACTGGGCAAGTGATGAGGGCGGGTGATGATTCAGCTGTCAGGGAGGTATAAACATGGATTCTGCCCAAGAGAAAATGAAAAGCTGGCTGACCACTCACAGGCTGGTTACAGACCGTGAGACGTGACATCAGACGAGGAGACATCAACTGGAACAACATTATTGAACTGGCTGCAGACAGAACCTGGAAGAATCAGACTTCAGTATGTGTCATTGCCATACGAGTACCTATCCTAAGCTAGCTCTAGACCCCGTCACTTCCATAATACTTTCGTATTCCAAAATTGCATTTAAAAATAAATCATAATAAATTATTGACATATTGACAACGTGTGTTGAACGGATTGTTTGGAAAAAAAGTATTGTTCGAAAATCTAACAACTGTGCTTGAAAGGGATCAAAATCACTGCTAGCAGTTCACTTCAGTGGCAGACCTGGAAACTAGTAACAAGTCTGCAACATACTATATAATTGGTTTCATCAACTGCTCTAGAAATTTGAAATTAGTTCAAAGAAACCAAAATAATTACTTCTTAGTAAAATATGGTATTGTTGGTTTTACTAATGTTTGTTTTTGAAATCTGATATTATATGCATTACTGTAAGAATACCACAAGAAATTCAATGATAGAGTGAATGAGCAAAACAAGTCCACAGTCGAATGATTATTAGAGCATAGACTAACAAGGAAATTTACTGAGACAGTTTTATAAGGTAGAAAACTATAATAAAATAATACTTGATCTGGTCAGACAAATCTACAGGCACAATTAATTTTAACAGCTCTTAATTCATTGTGCAGTCCTATATCATTAAAAAAAATGAAAGTTTCCTTTCTTGGTCAAAAGGTGTTCATTTCGTATAAACACAACTAATAATCAGCCCATTTGCACGATTTGGAACGTTCCGTCCAAAAATTGCCCCGTCCTTGTCGTAAGCTTTACATTCTTTATTGACATGTTTTGTTTTGTCAAGTCAGCAATTTTAGGTACTGTAAAATCAACAGCTACTTATGTGAAGGACTTGTTCATGGACGCATATCCCTATTCTACACACCGCTGCTCTAGTGACGTCAACCAGACAGTCGAGGTTATTCCGTATCAGCACAATTAACTATTGGATATATATTTGATTCATATTGAATGTTAATACGAGGCAGCATTATCTTTCACACGAACCTAAATGCTACAGATGTGCCCTCACAGTTAAATCTGATTTCCTGCTTCACTGTAAAAAGATGTATTATATGTCAAAATTAAGATTAATGATCATTTTACACTCGCATATCAGTAGGGACCATCTGATAATGACATGTACCATAATCTGAGTCGCGTAAAAGCGCCTGCAGATAAGAGTCTGTTACTTGTTCTACTGCCGCAGAGACCCAAATCTGCTGGTGCGTTATCTGGCGGTGGATTGAGTCTATTAAATTAGTTGTTGGACCTGACTTCCAAACAATTACAGACGGTGCCTTGTTAATGAATTAATCTAGGGGTGATTCATTCATTATATTCATTCCTCGACTGTGTTTGCTAGTTTTTTTGTTGTCTTTTCTTGACGAAAGAAAGATATACATGTTAGGAGTGGGGGTTTGCCTGGATTGTTTGCCTCTGATTGTATTTGATTATCTTAAGACCTAGCTCAAGATACAGAAACATCACTGGAGATGTATTCAGCGTTGTGTTACGCCAGACCTGCCAGCAGTACTTGCAAAAGGTCATATTTCACATAACTTATGAAGCCATCATCAGAACTGTGTATGTTGCGCCATTACAATTGGTTGAAATTATTTCCTATGTATCATTTATAATATAAATTTCTTCATATGTAATATTCTTCCTCGTGGTTGACACAATGACATGGTATTCTCGAAAACAGTACGTGTGGGTTTCTCTGGTTTTTTTCCCTCCGTAATATGCGCACCTCTCAGCAATCCGTGATCCGATTATCTAAAATTATTTTTCAGTTTTCGTTAGTTTTGTGCAACTTTTTGTCTTTTTCTTCCCCTGAAGATTGTCATGAACATCGGAAAAGGTCCGACGGGTTTACTACCAATACAATAATTTAGTTACACGGTTTCTGATTCTGTGCTTCAAAGCTTCAAAGCTTTTGTTTTCTATCCATGTATCAATAGTTTTATACTACGGCTTCTTAAAAAAAGCAAAAAACAAAAAAACAAAACAAAAAAAACCCCACCATATTCAAATAGCCGGTGTACCAGACTACAACGTTAAAATGACAATGGCGGATAAACCGTAATAGTTTCGGAGATAATGAATGTATATGATGGTCATATTCAGCAAAGCCTGGAAATCAAACAATGTAATATTGTGCCTACTTAACGAAAAAAAAATGTAAAATTAGTTCTTTTACGTTAATAAGACAAAATTGATCGACAGACGTGCTTTTATATGTCGCTTAAATTAACGTCTGCAAAAAATATCAAATATAACAATATCCAAACAACAAAACATCGGCACAACAATACAATGAAGAGACAAAACATCAAGGTAACATTAACATCGAAAATATAGAAAGATGTCGACAAATATTTAAAATCGAAAATGTCGCGTTTCAACATTTTAACTATTGTCATACCATTCAACTAAGTAATGGAAATGATTGTTAGTTTTGACTTTGTTGTATCCCATTAATTTTGCCAATTCTAAGAAATCAAGCTTGTTTTGCATCACAAATAATGGGCCAGTATAAATGTTTTAGGATAAACCCTTTGCGAAATGGAGTTAAATGGTTCTTTTCATTTAAAAAAAGTAATTACATCTTCCTATTATATATCTAAAACACTATTTAACCCTTCCGTTATATCGTTCGGGGGCCATGAGTGGCCAAGGGATGGAAAGCGCTCACCGTTACGGATCACTGCCATCTCACCTGTCTGCGTGAGTTCGGGTCTCCGATTCGGCTTGCCAGTAGCTTTGGCGGTTCTTTCTGGGGTTTTCCAGGATTCTTCCTCCACTATTTATGCTGTCCACCATGTATAGCTTTTCTTGTACTGAAAAATGGCGTTAAACCCTACAACAAAAACAACAACAACTTAGATCGTTCATTAATTTGTTAGTTTTCGGGTCTCTGCCTTAATAAATTCATCTTTCGTGCACGGGAATCCCGGATCTATCCAAACTGATTTAATTTCTGACCCATTGTCAGATGCCAACGAACTGCAATGACAAACCCAAATCGACTATGTTGGCGAGTTCTTGAGCAAGGCATTTTCCTTTACTCTAAAAATTTTAAAGTATTGCTGTGTCGAAAGCGATTTTTTTTTCTTCGACCGCAGACAGGCTGTTTCTTCCGAGATATTCTTTCCTTAATATACATGTACTTAGCAGATTATTCGGACTCTGTAATATGTGGTACTAAATCACGCAGTACTTATATTGATTTGGTGTTTTATGGCACAGCAACGAAAGCAGGTTATTTAGTGTCAAGCGCACTCCATGGTAACCAAAACAAGCTAATCTGATGTAAGGATTCGAACCCACACCATTTCGGTCCTGAGTCCAGCACACTAACTGCTGAGCCAACGCGGCTCGACTCTGGGTATAACAATAACAATAACGTTCCTAATCGACAAACACACGTTTTAGAGCTGTAAGCACACATACTTGAAATGAACAAATCGACGGAGTTTTGGGATTTTTTAAACTCAAAAACGGTATCAATTTCAAAGCCATATCATTGATTTATTTATGTGAATTTCGCCACATTTGAAACAAATTTACGAACTGCAGAAAATATTCTCTTATAGCCTCAACCGTTCTCTCGTAGGCTATAGTCTTTTTCTGAAATAGATTTAAATAAACAAAAATTTGAGTCACGGCCTCTTTAAAGAACGGCCTTTGAACTACTTCAACTTATTCCAATCAAATCTGCATTATGAATCACACAAGTGATTTCTGAAAGACGCTATACTCATAAAGTACACGTAAGGATAGTCTGGCATCGTTAAACTGTTCACCTAATTGCAGCTGGTTTTTCTGCTTATTTGTTAGTCATGCATGGATACAAGTAAGGTGAGAACCACAATGTACTGAACACGAGATATTACAAAGTATTGACCAGATGTCAGTAAATACATACAGGTCGAAAATTTCGAATATTTAGTCACACCTGCTCATGGTCATTTCTCCATTTTAATCCTCTAGATGTCATGTTGGTTCGAGTTTTGTGGTCAGTTAGATAGTTTGTCCGTTATATGCGTTACCGTTTGATTATCAGTTAGTCGCACTTTGGGTGAAATCTGTAAAATAAATAAACATGGGGATGATATTTTAAGATACCTCTCATACATAAACTGATATGATTATGCGTCTATAAAAAATATCTTCTCATTTAAAGCTTGTCGCTGTATATAAATATTTCAACTTCGACTCCAAACTGAATAATATTTTAAATTAACAAAGTAACAGACAGGTTGATGAATAGTTTTTACATTCTATATTTAGAGGCGTATATCCTGGCATTGTATCGCCCGAGTTATTTTAGAATGTCAACGTTTCAAAGAGACAACGTTAGATTATAATGCAACAGAAAGATTACAAGTGTCACTCCTGTCGCTTCCGAGTTTTGAAATGTCCAGACACTTTGCCATTGGATGTGGCAACATATTTCTTGCTTCATATCCCTTTGGTGCATTAATCACCTATCTATTTTAAAATCTTTCCCGTCAGCCTGTACTGTGCAATTATATCATGGAACGTCGTAATAAATTAAAGTAGGCCTACTACCAGGTTTCGTTCCATTGAAATATTGGATTACTAGCTTTTTTCTTTGAGAGCTATTGTCGAGGAACATCCACTGCATTATTTGTGTCTGGCTGATCTGCAGGAAACTGCTACGAAATACAATTTTATTGTCTGTTCTTTTATGCAAACCATTTTAATACTGTCCAGTTGATAAACTAATAAAAAGAAAAGAACAATAAACAAACAAATAACAATGGCATTTTTACAGAATACTGACCACTTTACTTAACGCGCAAAGCGATCACGGAAAAAATAATTCAAAACAGTGCTGATTTAAGACAAATGTGGCCTTGTGATAAGTAGGTTACGAGACCCCTTATTTCATTTTTTTGTTGCGAAGATGGGCCTCATGGAGAACAGGGGCCATGTGCTTAGGCACAGCTAAGCACAATGGTAAATCCGCTACTGATTCAAAATTTGCATAAACTGCTGAAAATTACGTATACAGTATTTGTGGCCTTTCATCTAAGTAATTTCCTTCTCTACGGTAGGCATTCTATCCAGAACATATTGACTATGCATTTTAAGGGTTCGTCTTCACAGTGAATAAGCGTTGACAGTTCCCACCCGAGCGTTTATTAATTATTACGTCAGACAAATGCTCTCTGTCATCCAGTATAACTAGCAATTTGTATAAATTTTGTGCATACGTAGCAAAAATAACAATACCTAAACCACTACCACTAATGCTACTACTACTACTACTATTAATAATAATAATAATAATAATAATAATAATAATAATAATAATAATAATAATAATAATAATAATAATAATAATGATGATGATGATGATGATGATGATGATGATGATGATGATGATGATGATGATAATAATAATAATAATAATAATAATAATAATAATAATAATAATAATAATAATAATAATAATAATAATAATAATAATAATAAAGACGAAAAAGAAAAGTTAAAATTTTAGGAAAGAAAACAATACAATACAACAAATATGACCAAAATAGTGGGGCGGGTTGTCCTTAAAGTTAATTATATAAAAATGATAAAGATTTGAAAATAACAATGATTTTACATTGGTAGCATGATTTTCAGTGTATTGCACCTTACATAAACCAGCGGCTGTGTTAATCAGTGCATCTTATTACTGCAGTTGCTCACATTTGCCCTAATAGCTGTCCCCGTGCTTTTTTTGTAATTTGTTATTTTGTTATGCCAATGAGTGACAATGTGTAATGTCAAAATATTTTAAAACGGCAACCTCTGAAGACGACAAAGTGTTTTCCGATCTGCCATCAAAAGTTTTAAGTGTTGTGACTTCACTATTATTCATATCTATATTGTCACCATTAGATGTCATAACTTGGTGCTTGTTCCAAATTCATCGTTTCACCTGTCAAATACATGCGGTTCCAGATAACTCTTAAACCATCATCTAAGCAGAAATGACAAAACAATGTCGTCATTTATCCAAACAAATTGTCTTGAACTATTAGCAACCCTACAAGAAACAGAACAAAAACCTATGATAATATGCCTACAAGAAACCAAATTAACGACCAAAAATGAAACTCTACAAAAAATCAAAAACTTTGATCACATATACCAAAAATAAAGAACAAACGGCAGAATGTGAGGCGGAGTAGCACTATATGTGCATAACAACCTACCAAACACCAAACTACTGAAATCCCAGAAAGTAACAACACTGATCCAACAGAAATCATAGGAATTAGCATACCAACACAAATTATAAACATTGAACTGTACAATATTTACAACCTACCTGGACATACAATTGATCCAAGCTACGCCCTCAACAGCCTCCTACCAAACCTAAAAAAAACCGGCTATTATATGCGGAGATTTCAATGCCCATCACCCATTTTGGGGAGGGCATTGTACTGACAAGAGAGGTGAACAAAATCATAGACTCAACAAATCTAACCATTCTAAATGATTGCACACCAACTAGAATGAATCCCCACTCAGGCACTATAACCGCACTAGACCTAACAATAACTACTCCCGACCTAATTCATGACACCCAATGGGAGGTACTACATCAATCTTCCACGGGAAGCGACCACTTCCCAATTCAAATTACTATCAAATCAGAAGGACCCACATTTACACAAACCGCAGAACCAAAATGGCTATTTAAAAAAGCAAATTGGACCAAATTTAAATAAAACCTGCAACACATAACCCTGGCCAAAATACAACACTTGAACTCTAACACTTTTTACGACAACCTTGTTCATTGTATAAATCATGCAGCAAATGAATCATTCCCCAAAACAAAAAACCAGCCTCTAAAATTCAAACTACCTTGGTGGACCTCCGAATGCAAAACAGCTATAAGAAACAAAAAACAAGCACTCAACCAATTCACCAGACATGACCAATCATCTGACCTAATTGAATACAAACGGCTTAAAGCAATAGCTACAAGAACTCTAAAGAACGCTAAAAAGGAATCTTGGAAACAATACTGTTCCACACTCACACACAAAACCAAACACAAGGAAATATGGAATAAAATTTGGGCCATCAAAGGCAAAAACAATAAACTGAGACATATCAAGGTGGAAACAAATGACAACCAAACCCAAGCCGAAACGCTCGCCAAGCACTTTGCTGAAGCAAGCAGCAACCTAAACCATAATCAAAGCTTCTTAACACAGAGACTGACACTTGAAACAAAATATCCCCATCTCTTCACCGACCAAACCGCTCAGGACTCTTGTAACACTGACCCTTTCGAATGGGACATGGTATTAAAGCGCAAAAAACAAACAGCACCAGGAGATGACTCCCTAGACAACTCGGTGTACCAAAACCTCCCCACAAACATGAAACATGTCACTTTACAACTTCTAAACTAACTTTGGACTACAGGGGAAATACCTACCAAATGGAAACAAGCACTTGTTATCCCAATTCCCAAAACTAACAAAAACCCACGTCTGCTAAACTCATATCGACCAATATCTCTCACAATTACACTCTGTAAGATAATGGAAACCATGATAGTTAACCGCTTAAAACATCACTTAGAATGTCAAAATTTCATTACTGAAAAACACAGCGGCTTCCGAGGAAACCGAACCACACTAGACCAAATACTAAGACTAGAAACTGACATAAAATAGCTTTCAACAATAGGAACAAAATCAGATGATATCTAAAAGCAATATTCATAGACTTTGAAAAAGCAATTGACTTAGTATGGACCAAAGGTCTTATTTCCAAACTGAACCAATTCGGTATAAAAGGTCGACTACATAACTGGATAAACAACTTCCTCAGTGAGCGTACCTTTAGTGTCCAAATAGGACAGGAAACATCAGACATATAGGAACTAGAAAATGGGACTCCACAGGGTAGTGTGATAAGTCCCATCCTGTTCAACCTCATGGTAAATGATCTAGCAAATAATATAAAACACTAGTAGAACTCTCCCAATTAGCTGATTACAGCTGTATATGGAAATCTGGAAACCCCAATGGCAAAAACAATATTGCACAAATTTAAACCAGCCTCAAGCACATAACAAATTGGACAAAAAACTGGGGATTCAAAATCTCCACCGTCAAAACGGTAGCCATACTCTTCTCCCCACAACACAAAAGGCTAATAGAACACCCCAAGCTCTATCTATAAAACGAACTAATAAAGTTCACAACTCACACAGTCTTCCTGGGAGCAACTCTGGACCAAAACCTCACCTGGAAGCAACATATACTCAATCTGAAAGCAAACTGTAAACAAGACCTCGCCCTACTACGGCATCTATAAGGCTTAAACTGGGGAGCCGACCAAGAAACTCTATTTACAATATACCGAGCGCTAATCAGATCCAAATTAGACTATGCCTGTCAAGCTTACGACTCTGCAAGTCCTAACGTACTCAAAAAACTCGATTCTATCCAATGCAGAGCACTACGCATATCCACTGGAGCCCTACAAAACACATCCTTAACTGAACTCGAAATACTAACTGGTGAATTACCACTACAACTAAGACGAACTGAACTCCAACTCAAATATGCAGACAGAGTCACCACACTACCTGATCACAATCCGGTAAAACAGGCAATTGCTAAATGCAATATTAAATTCCGCCCAAAATGGGTTAAATACCCACCAGCCTTCCACAAAGTCCATCAAATTCTAACAAACCAACCCAAACTAACCATTCAGGCTGAACAAAAATCACTCCAGGACCCAACACCATGGCGGAATCAAAAACCAACTATCAATCTGGAACTACAAGGGATGGGGAATAAACACATCAACCCATGGAAGCTCTTCACACACATTCAGTAATTATTAAACAGTCATCACAGAAACCAAACACACATCTACACGGACGGTTCCAAACAAACACAAACTAACACAACAACAGCAGCAGTAGTAGTCCCGTCACAACACCATCAAATCAAGGCAAAATTACCTAATGGAAGCTCGATTTTCTCAGCGGAGCTGTGGGCCATAAACCAATCTACCATTGGATTAAAACTCAAACAAACAATTTCTAATTGTAACCGACTCACTAAGCGCACTACTCGCACTCAACTCAACGAAACCCACGGCTCGCACTAACCTGAAAGATGACACACTCCACACCTTACTCCAAATCCATCCTCAAGGGAAAAAAGTCGAATTTCTATGGGTACCCTCCCATATTCAACTCCTAAGCAAAGATGCAGCCGATCAAGCTGCCAATGAAGCCCTAACAATAGAAAATATGGCAAGCATCGGATACTGTACCCGAGAAATTTACTCATTTAAACAAAATTACATCAACAAACAGTGGCAAACCCAATGGGAAACTAACTCATGTCAATCCAAACTATACAGCATACAACCCAAAGTTGACCGCCACGTCAAATGAAAGTCACTATCCAATTACAAACATAACCACATAATAAATAGATTAAGGACAGAAAAAACCCTACTACTTAACAGTCTCGGGCAATACCTAACCAAAACCCAAGTAACAAGACCAAACTGCCCACATTGTCCAAAAACAGAAACACTGGAACAATTCAACCACTGTCCCGCATACTCCACTCAACGAGCCACATTACACCACAAACAAAATCAGATAAAATCGCCAAGAAGCTACCCAATTATGCTAAATCCAAACAAAAATCGGAATCTAGAAATTACACACATGAACATAATTAAATTCCTTGAAAGCATAAACAAGATTACAAGTATATAAAATTAGTAACAAAAAAGTAATACCGGTAAAACCAATGGCTAGTCCTCAAAACAACATAAGGACTACTTATAGACTACAGGCAACAAAATGAGCCACAGAAAATAAAAATGTGAACAAAGTGGTAAATTCCGGAAAAAACAGTCCAAACAAAGAATAGGTCGCACGCGGCCAGGCCAACAGGCCAAAAATCAAGTAAAGAGAAATCATTCCACATCACACATTCATTGCAATGCCTCCCCTATAAAGGCAGAATCATCCTCTAAGAGATATGCCTAAAGCCATAAAGGTAAGTCTTGCAATACCCCTCGGAAAACGCAACCCTACCTCGAGGAGGAGGGTACCCCTACCAAAACCAAGAATGGAACCACTGGGAAACCCACCAGACGAACCCATTAGCCCAACCGGAAAACGCCACCCCTCTCGATGAGAAAGGTACCCCAACCTACAAATCAAGGGGTTGACTGATTAAGAATCAGTCGACCCCACAAAGCCACCCGGAAAACGATACCTCACTCGATGAGTGAGGAAACTCCCCCCAACAATCAACAACTGATCCCATAAAACTCACCGGAAAACGCTATCTACCTCGATGAGGAAGATATCCCCCCTGAAATAAGGGATTGGCTGGAAAACCAATAGACTATCCAACAAATCCCCGCCAGAAAACGCTACCTACCTCGATCAGGGAAGGAATCTTTCGCAATCAAGGGATCGGCTGTAATCCCAACAGCAGATCCCATAATACCCCCCCCCGGAAAACGCTGCCTCCCTCGATGAAAGAGGCTCACCCCACCCCACCAAAACAAAACAACAAAATAAGGAATTAACTGGCAGCTCAACCAGTGGGTTCCAAAAATCAAATCAATGGGATAGCTGGAGCCCGCCAGCTTGACCCATAAATCTCACCCGAAAAACGCAATCTCCCTCGATGAGTGCGATTCCCCCCTTAAGTAAGGGATCCACTGACCTCGCAATAGTGGATCCCACAAAACCCTCCGGACAACGCACCTCCCTCGATGAGAGAGGTCCCCCCACAGCACCCTCACTGCTGTTTACATAACAGTGAGGAAGTGCTAAAAACACTGAGCTTAACTTTGGATATACAGAGCTCTCACTAGAACAAAAACCCACTTAAAAACACGATTGGGAAAACATTAACTACCCCAAAAAACCCAAATTAAGATCCCAAACTCAACAAATGGGTACCTGAAACACACCAAATTAGGCGGAACTTTCGAAAATACAAAAGTACGCAAAGTACACCAAAACAACAAAAGACCAAAGAAAAGGAAAATATGAAATTTCACAACCAAGTTACATTTGAAACGTATGTTTGGATCGGAATAGGGACTCCCAACCCATCTAGGCAACGGAAACACACTCGGAAATAAATAATATATGCCTATAACTGCTACATGTTGATATGTGTACGACATCCATTGCTCCGCAAGAAGGAAGTGAACTAGCAGCAGACGGAACCAATGCCAGGGAAAGCGCCCTGGGCCACACCGCCCTACAAAGAGTTACTTTCAATATTGCCACAATAAAAGATTATAACTCTTAAGTTGCCACGAAAGGTGGGTGTGGACCTGGGTAGATAAGATACAGCTACAGAGACCTGGACACAAGGTGAAAATGAGGGAGCCGACCTTTCCTCTCCCTTTCCTTTGCCTTTTTCAGCGGCTGGACGTTGGGGCGCTCTGGATCGTGTCAAGGATGAATAACAAAGGTCTCAAGGTCTCGATTATAAGGCCAAGCACGATGGCTAAAAGCCCAGCACAAGGGTTAAGCACCTCCATGGATAGCAATGACACTGAATAGTGACATCCGGCTATGGCATAAGCCATCTTTGGGGGTTAACAAGGCCCATACGCCGGAGCAAAAGAATGTGTCCAGCACTGGGATATTTGAGAGCTCTGCCTCGAAAGGAGGGAGGCCTCTAGCCCTTCTTAGGGCTTTAACCAGTCATAAAACACGAACGTGTATGAATGACTATAATAATAAGATGTCATGTCATTTGCTCTATTACCTTTTACAAAATCATGGAAATGATGATCAACAACAGACTCCAACACCAGTTGGAAAAAAAAATACCTGCTTTCGGAAAATCAAAGCATATTTAGGAATAAACGCTCCACGTTAGACCAACTTGTGAGCATAGAAGCCAACATAAAAGTATCCTTCAAAGAAAACCAAAAACGTAACATGCATCTAATGACCTCGAAAAGGTCTTCGACCTAGTCTGGACTAAAGGACTCATAACCAAACTCAACCAATGTGGGATAATAAGACGGATGCAATGATTTCAAACTTTCTTACAGGAAGACAAATCAAAACCCGAGTTAAGGATAATTATTCGTCGAGATACCCACTGGAAAATTTAGCCCTACACAGAAGTGTTGTAAGCCCTACACTCTTCAACATTATCGTTTGCAACCTGGAGGGTTATGTTCATAATACAGTACACCTGTCCAATTCGCTGACGACAGCGAAGTGTGGAAAGCAGGGATCTCTAACAACCACAAACTCATCGCCGACCTGCAGAAAAACATAGACGAAATCACGAGATTTGCGGACAAATGGGGATTTAAGATCTCAGGTACCAAAACGTGAGAATGCTCTTCTCCCCCACCATAATTAACGCAAAACAAAGTATTCTACTTTATAAATCCAAGGAACGCCAATACAATTTGTCAAAAAGACGTACTTCTTGGGAATGCTACTAGACGAAAACCTCAACTGGAAACAACACATCAACGAACTAATCTAGATAACACAACATGACATCTACCTAATAAAACATCTGAAAAGATCTACATGGAGAGACGATCAAACCACACTTCTAATGTTATACAGATCAGTCATAAGTTCTAAATAGGACTACCGGTGTCAAATATATGCATAGCCAGCGATGTCCTACTCCTAAAACTAGACGCACTACAAAAGGGAATAATCAGACTGTGCACCGAAACACTTCCAAATACATCGTTACAAGAAGGTCATGTCCTAACTGGATAACTACCATTACAACTAAGCCGGGAAGAACATATCCTGAGACTACCAATAAGGAAATCTACAAATGAGGACACAACCCAACCAAAAAAAAAAACCAAAAAACAATTCAACAATACAGACAGCTATATTAACCACAACCATGTCACGAAACCCCGCGCCAAAAGAGTTCACAAACTCTGTGAAGAAATAGAACTAAAGGACTTTCAAGCTGAACAGAGCGTAATCAAGGATCCCACACCGTGGAGGAAAGACGCCGAAAAATAATCAACCTAATTGCACAAACATTTGGAAACAAAGCACAAAACCCATGGAAAACACTAATGAAAATCCAAACAGTACTCCAGGAAATGTATGCATGATTATACCAAAATATATTCAGATGGATACAAAACCAAGGAACTTAATAGAACATCAGCAGCAGCAATGGTGATACCGGAACAACAAACACAAATAGATGGAAGACTCGCAGACGACTGTTCCATCTACTCAGCTGAATTCTGGGCAATCAACCAATCCTTGAAGTGGATTCAAATCCAAACCCACCTACTACATGTCATCATCACAGACTCACTAAGCGTGCTGAACTCTATTAAAACGGGATCACCAAAAGCAGAGAAAACATGTTAGAAGGAACAATTCTATTGCTAAAAGAGCTAGAGGAAAAACACTACATTGAATTTCTATGGGTTCTATCGCACATCAACCTGATCTGAGTCGAAAACGCAGACCTAACAGGGAAAAGAAACATTCTCAACAGCAACATATACCCACTCGTCTACAGCATTCAAAAGCGTTAGATCCAAGTAAGACAACGCAATAATCAGAAATAGCAACATATATGGAACACCTCCAACAAATGAAGATACCTATTTCAACTACAAAAATAAATCACCAGGAAAATCAATGTCCAAAAGGATATGGAAGTAATAGAAATAAGAACCATCAGCCGCCTTATAACTGGTAAAACCTTACTAAAAGACAGCTTCAGAAAATACTAAAAGGACCAACGCAACCACAATAACAACCGCCAGTATTGCCCAATCCAAGAAACACATAACCACATCTTCAACACATATCCTATTTATCAAGCTCAACGCAGCAACCTCAGTGAATACTTAAAGAGAATAGGATCACCTACAACATACACGGAACTACTGGACAGAAAAAATGTTGACCTAGAAGCCACCTAAAAAAGCATAATATTCGTAAAACAAATCAACAAGTACGGGTAAATATAAGCACAGCAGCGGAGAAATAGAACGCACGAGAAGAAATCTAGATTTACATCAAACATACAAACCACCCAACACCACAATGCCCACAAAAGCACTAACATTAATCGGACTAACAACTAAGAACTAAACATTCACAAATATCTTCCGGGCGAATTAGACTTAACAACACCAAAGCTAAAGAAATAAGTGTAAGTAACATCAAACGAAGATATAGATTAAGACATCAAAAATCACCAAAATATATAAATCCACAGAACAACGAGGGAGCCAAAACAATCCGATAACCAAACATGATCACATCAGGATTAATAACGGATGATACGTAAAGAAACTTAAAGAATGGACTACGGCAAACATCAACTAAAATGCAAGTCCCCAACCGGAATCTAAAATAATTAAATGTAAATAGCTCCAGGATAGCAGGACCATGTCAACAACTGCCAATCCAGAAAGCGAGCCCCAAACCCACCCACCCCCAGAATCCTTAAGGACAACACAAACAAGAAAAGTAAAAAGGACTATGGCAACATGGGCCAAGCCAAAAAGCTAGTCTTCAAAACATCTAATAGGGCAAACACACTAGCAAACACCTGGGTGGAATCATGAAAGCAAAAACCCATGTTGCAAAAGCCACCTTCCACAATAAGCCCTCAACCAAACTCTCCTTTCCACCCACCCTCCTCTAACAACCCAACTAACAAAGGGCCCAAAACAGGTGTTAGGAAAAACAAACTAGCAACACCTGGGTGGAATCCTGCGTACAAAAAGCCTGTGTAATACAAAGATTTTCTATAATAAGCCCTTTTCCATCTACCTTCTATGCCACACTCAACTCTTACTAACACAAGGGAGCTAAAACAAGTGCTAAAGCAAAACATACTAGCAAACACGTGGTTGGAATCATATCAACAGCAAGCCTGTGTTGACAGATTCCCCATAAAATATCCTCTTCCCCAACTTCCTCTCCCTTCTTGTCCCCATAAAATATCCTCTTCCCCAACTTCCTCTCCCTTCTTGTCCCCATAAAATATCCTCTTCCCCAACTTCCTCTCCCTTCTTGTCCCCATAAAATATCCTCTTCCCCAACTTCCTCTCCCTTCTTGTCCCCATAAAATATCCTCTTCCCCAACTTCCTCTCCCTTCTTTTCCCCTCCACTTTATCTATACGAGATGTACTCTATTGGCAAGCGAAGGCCTCATTAGATTACACCTCTATATATAACTACCGTGATCCTTTTGAATCTTGGCAGTAAAAAACAACTAAGACTAACGATGCATGACCCCAAAATCACAGGGTTGCTGACAACCACCTGCTTGGTATCATTTTGACAATTAAAGTACGCTTAGTACACAACATTCCAAGTACATAAAGTAAGATTAAGCAATCTTCAACTCAAAACTTATGTCAATTGCACGGGTGGCTTACACAATACTGGGGATAGGGAAGGTTCACTAGAACAACTGGACAAAATTTGACATCCTCCTGACAGGCAATTGAAAAATAAGGATATCGACATAAACGCGATGCTTTTTTGGCATCATTCCAAAAACACCAACCAATTAAAAAATCCGTCTTTGAGCATAAACTAGTCGCAAAAGCTCTAAGTTAGAATAGGCGACTTTAATAATTTTTAGTCAGATTCGTGCTATTCTATACCGAATAAAACATGACGAAATAACTACAAGATAATGCTGAGATTATTTTAGCAGGTAGTTGATACCTTAGGCGTGATGGAGGAAATGTTGATGAGAGTAGAGTATGGGTGTTATAAGCCCCATCTTGTGAAGATATAAATCAACAATTTGAAATGTCATAAGGGTATAATAAATGAAATGATAAGAATTGAATAGGAAAAAAATGAGGATATAGATGACAAAAAGAGGATGAGATATAGAATGAAAAGATTAAAAAAGAAGAGGATAATGAAGACAAGAAGTGTATGAAAACAAAAATAAAAAAGCTGGTGGAGGAAGAGAAGAAATTAGAAGAAGAACACAAAAGCTCTTTTCAGGCCACTTGCTACGCCTCGAAAAGATCTCAATTTTAATTTTGTCATGTATGTTTTATCTATGTGTTTTTCTATGTCTCTCTGTCTCTATTGTATTTGTTCCTACCTTGAGTAGTAGCTGTGTGTGTATTTAGGTCAGTCTCTTGCTACATTGTTGTCATGTCCAGTACCATGACAAAATTTCCTATACAAAATTCCTATTGCACATATATCGTTCCAGCTATTACATTTATCCCTAAAAAGTCGTGTTCCTACATCGTCACAGCGTGATTTTTAATCCCATAGTCCCTATATCGTCCCCTATTACTACTGACGTCTCTCTAAACAACCACACGTAGAGATCGTAGTGATGAAACTGAAAATTTGTTAAAGCTAAATTAAAAACCCAAATAACGCGCACTTTAAAAAATGTAGGTGCAAACGCAGATACCATTCAAGAGTAGACGCTACCGTACAGACATGAAAGTTGCAATCTTCTCACCCATGATTCTACCATATACATTTTCAAAAATAAATCTAGCAAAACAGGAATAAAACTCTCTAATACAGGGTCAATAATCACCTAGAGTCGGTACATAGAAAAAATAAATGTTAAGTATAATCTCATAATGATAATTTTTCTACCTAATTATGACACGTATTAACCAAGAACTAACAACATACTAATTTTCCTACAAAACATATTAAGCATTCATACTAATACACAGCGTAGACAAAGAATGTATGAACACATATATACATTACTCATCCAACATAATATACACTTATTAACCAAGAACTAACAACATACTAATTTTCCTACAAAACATATCAAACATTCATACTAATACACAGCGTAGACAAAGAATGTATGAACACATATATACACTCATCCAACATAATATACACTTATTAACCAAGAACAAACAACATACTAATTTTCCTACAAAACATATTAAGCATTCATACTAATACATAGCGTAGACAAAGAATGTATGAACACATATATACATTACTCATCCAACATAATATACATAACACGGACATACAGAAATGTATCATACGACATTGGGCAGAAGAAGTGCCCGGATATAGAAATAATTTTATACACAACGGAAGAATATTCTTTATGAGCACATCACTTTCTAGCAACTTGAACCTCAATTCAGCCGCCATTTTTTTTATTTGAACAAGAACAATAATTCATTGTGTATAGTTTAGGTTAAACGTCAGTTGGCCGCTACATTTTTACCCTTTTAATATCCTTGTTCTTGACAGTGGAGTGACAAGGGACAGGTCTATTAAGAATGCACCGCAAGTACTGATGCGGAACGACCACACCACTAAAGTTTGGTTTCGGAACAAAAAAGAGAAGCTTCTAGTGGGTGTTTGTAGGATTTCTTTTAAAGTAGCAGCAGAGATGGTCGTAGTACACAGGGATTTCGCTATCGCTGTTCTCCTATTATGTAAGTACATCATTTGAAATTTTTCTCTAGGATCCATTTTTGTGATAAAACAGGATTCAGTGTGTCTCTATCGACCTATTATAAGCCTTTACATTAGCATAATTTAGCATCTTTAACTTCACAGTCGACATTTGAATGTTGTTTATTTGAGGAGAGAAAAAAAGCGATTAAGGATTTAGAATTTTTAATAAGTCGATTAATCATTCAAATGAGAATTTTTCGAGCGTGAGTATTATGAATACAGCAAAAACAATCAAGTTAAATACATTTCAACCATTTTATCATTTTAGGAAAATGTATATTAAACTTGACACATCTAGAAATATTGTTTGGAAGGTTTAAGCTCTATTTATATTTCAAATATACATAGGCAGAGTAAGTTATGTATATCAAATACAGAGAGAAATGTACTGATAGCTGTAAGTTTGTACAAGTCATGTGCAATATGTAAAATATCTTACGCCATATTTTCGTTTCCTTCACGTATATGCTACATTGAGTGATTCACAACCAGTTTAATATATGCAAAACAATAAATAGTGTTCCAGCACACTTATCGGAACACTTTTTTAGGGATAAATATAAATATTTTCATAAACTAAAACTTATTTTTTACATTTTTGGGTCAAATGAAATAGCAAACATTTGCCGTGCAGCTGATATTTTGATAACGCATCTGTCCAAATAAAGAGAAAATATAACCATATATATATATATATATATATATATATATATATATATATATATATATATATATATATATATATATATATATACACACACATACGGTTTTCTATAAGTTGTTCAGTCAACGTCATATTTCGTATGAAACACAAGCAAAAACTACGAAAATAATTTGTTAATAATTTGTGAGTTATTCAAACTCTTATGACCATATAAGCAATGATGGAGACGAGTGTCTTTGCATACATACGTAAGTACATACATACGTAAGGATCCTTATGTTCATCTTACGTTTTACGTCTTCATAATAAAAGATTACTGCCACAACAAAAAAGAATAAACTTAAAATGACGTCATCTTGTGCATATAAAGTTTCATCTGATGACTTTGACTTTAATTCCCTTTGGAGCATATTGATTGAAATGGATCCCATCTGTACCCGACGGATTTATATTGGCACCCTTCTCGCTACTTGCAAAATTTCACGTGCTAGAATGGAGATTAAAAAATTGGAATTTTTGCATTTTACAAAGAATTTAAAGTGTTTGCACTCTACATGTCAAAGAAAAAAATATATGGGATATAATGTCAAAGTTAGTTACTTATTAATTAGTGACTTTTTAAAATGAAGAACTCTCGTCGTATCTGTGTTTTAGATATAAATAACCATATATTTCCATGATGCAAAAAATGAACACACAAATCTGTTTTTGCTCTCTGTACTCGCTTGTAAATTGAGTCAAATTGCAAACACCAGATACCCTGATCTCCCTTTGCATGACGTGAGGATAGATCAAACACCAGACACCCTGATCTCCCTTTGAATGATGTGTGGATAGATCAAGCTCTGTCTTGTTTGTTCTAATAATTACTCCTAACTTATTGCATATACTCATATAGGAGTCTACTCAGTTTGCTGTTGGACCGGACTTGCACACAAGTATATACGATTTCCCGTACATTAAATGTTTGTTTTTTTTTTGTTTTTTTTTTTCAAGGACGACGAGTTTTATCCATTATGTTTTCCTGTTTTCTTTCAAGGACTAAATTTACTACCTATGTTGTTAATGTCATATGATGATATTTTGACTTTCACTAACAAAATACAGAGAAAGTCATATGATCTGCGTGAAACGCTCTTCTTGTATTGCATGTTGTTACTTACGTCATATTAATGATACAAGACGTAATTTCTTAATTTTTTAATTTTAACTTAAAACTGATTATCTGTAAAAAAAAAAAATATGTCATAATGGTATTTCTATGTAGCATTTCTCTTTTCCTTTACCGATTCACCACGTTTATTCATATTCCTGGCTTGTTTTGGGTAGAAGTTACATACAGGTGAAACCAATCCAGCGCGTACGTCACTGTAATGACTGGTATCGGGAAGATTTTACATGTACGCTGTGCCGATCCAGCAGGTGCATAATTACCTTGACAGGTAACGGGAATATTTTACTTACATGTTATGCCTATTCTGTACTTGCGTGATTGTCCTAACTTGTGTCGGCAAGATCTTAAATATGTGTTAAACTGTACTCAACGTATGACCTTCACCTAGACAAACTACATAAATTTTAATTTGTGCCTTATTCTGGAATTATGTTTACTGATATTGGAAGAGGACACGTCAAGTCCGCATTATACTGACAGTTACTGACTTGTTTTCTTTACCACAGTTTCATCATTGTTTTGTGATCTATCTTTGTGGCTTGTAGTATGTAATGAAACAACAGAACTATTGTTTTCTTTATTAATCGTTAATGACAACTAGCAATGCATATTATTTTCATGACATTCTACGTATAATTTGCTAGACCATTGCTACATGACGAAATGTACTACTCATAACGTTCAGCAAGGAAAGGTTTATTATTTCTTATTCGTTCATTCCTTTAAAGCGGTCTTTAGAAGTATTTCCGTCTCCCATAAGGAAAAAAATGCATCAGTGCTTTTCTGTCGAAAGAACGACAATATTTATCCATTAACATTGACTTTTGGAAAGAATTGGTTATCTTTTGCGTTTTTTTTCCCCTTCATGTGGAATGAATGAGCCGTGCCATTTTGATACCACCAACACTCACATCAACCATGTCCGCCACCCCACCCCGAATAATAACAAACATTCATGATGAATACAAAAGTAATGGCGTCAACAATATTTATGTAGTTATACAATAATGGCTGGCTAAATGCTAGCTATAATAATACGGTAATAGAGGTACTTAGTTCGTAGTAGGGATGTTTGGCATAAAGGCTAGACCTTTTGTTTGACCTTACAATGGAGCAAGCTAAGTAACATTTTTGATAATAAATTCCTTCTTTTCTCACGACAGATTCAATTTTCAGTGTAATTTATATCTTTGAAAATATCAATTTACACTTTGTGAATATGTACAAGGAAAATATATACTTTATTTTCGATAACGTAATATATCTTTCCGATTTCATTCTGCTATATTTTACAATGTTAAACCTTTTCGGGTGTGTAATGTTTCTACAGTAGCCTGTGGTCATCACTGCAAAAAATAGTGGCATGGCAGAATAAGTACTAAGTAGGAAATCGATTTGAGCCCTTTGTTTTTTTTTAAAAAAATATTTGTTCGGTATTTTTGTTGGAATTGTTGAGATATTATTATAATGCAAAGATGTTGACAGTGGTAAACAGATCGAAACTTAAAACTTTGAGGGAGATTCAAAATGACTTGTAAAAAAAGAATTTTTAAGGAATACGGGACATTAATGTGACGTAGATGATAGCATTCATTTCCCTGCGTAATGTTGGCTTAGATAATATGAATGGCATTTTATTGTACATACCTAACTCTGGTTGTTTTTTTATTGCATGTACCCACCCACCTCCAAGTAAGATTTCAATTCAATAACAACTGCGTGCTTCCTATATTAAGGAGATAATGTCGAATCTAAATAAACTCTTCACTGAATGTCACCGTCCTTTTAAATATATCATCTTACAATTGCGTTTTGTTTTAGAATTTATTTTATTCTTCATTGTTTTCATTTTTCGTTGCATCAGAGAGAGAGAGAGAGAGAGAGAGAGAGAGAGAGAGAGAGAGAGAGAGAGAGAGAGAGAGAGAGAGAGAGAGAGAGAGAGAGAGAGAGAGAGAGAGAGATGGTACACATTTTTGATCTTAGGATTTTTAAATTCGAAATTTTTTGTTGGACGCTATTATATGTTCTTTCTTACTTTAAACCTTTCGGGAAATGAAAATAGGAAGAAAAGGCGGAAATGACGTAATGTTCTGAGATTTGAATTAATTCCATATCATTTGATCGTATTTCATTTATCCTCATTTTATTGGTTACTGTTCTCTTTTACATATCTCTTTTGAAGTTCATGTCGATATGATAAACAAATGGTTCCTGCTCTAATGTCGACATCCGTTCAGTTATCTACAGACCATGTAGGAAACGGATAGATTTACTTACATTTCAAAATTTTCTTTCAAATTCTGAACGTGAGAACATATTTCACACTAGCTCGAGTTTTACTCCATTATGCTGTTAGACACTTATCCTTGACATAAATCTTGGAATTTAAATCAGTATGGTTCGCTTTTTCATTTCGAAATTTGTGTCATGATGTGGGTTACGGTCACACCTTTCGTTATGGTTGTAATAGATATGCTATAATCATCCAAACAAGTTTCAGCTTTGCTTATCTCTTTCGATAGCATATTAAGAAGAATTCCATAACCTTACGTAAAAAATAAAAATAAAAATAACATTTGTCTATTTTAGTCAATCATTATTACCCTTCCTCAGACAGACTGAATTTCTCTCCCATAAATAATAATATTTTTTGACCATAGATTAACCATTGCTCGTTCTCAGACTAAACGATACCTTTACAGTCCAACCTCCAAATTGTATGGATTTCATAATAAATCTCTAGAATGGTACTCTGGCTTTACATCTACATTCGTGCCAGAGTTAAAAAGTGAAATCACCAGACTAATGATACAGCGGTACATAATGGACGTACTGATCTGTCCTATGGTCTGTATACGAATGAGTTAGACCAGCATAAATAGCTAACAAACATGATATATTGATTTAATATTTAAAAAAAAAAAAACAAGAATAATTTTAAAAAAAAAAAATTATCGATACAAATCTGAGACGGCTTTAACCATGACTTCGTATTTAGCGCATTTTTGGAAACGATCTTGAA
Organism: Potamilus streckersoni; assembly: GCA_016746295.1. Classification (NCBI taxonomy): domain Eukaryota; kingdom Metazoa; phylum Mollusca; class Bivalvia; order Unionida; family Unionidae; genus Potamilus; species Potamilus streckersoni. Next base: position 2,641,118 of record JAEAOA010002354.1, on the reverse strand, counting down.
AAATTCTAGATCTGAATTTGTAAAACACGTATGACGCCTTCTGAAACGAAACATGCTGAGATTGAAATTGCCAAACAGAGCCAATAAAAAGTAAACCAATTAATCGTGCTTTATTAATTTATGTGACACATCAATTCAAATAGGTCGTATGTATTCATGTTAATATGCAAAAATACTCCATTAACACAGGTCCAGCAATTTCTCTGTAATTATGATAATTAGCGTTGCCATAAACAAGTTTAAGACCCCAGAGCATCTATACCTTCCCCTTCTAACCAGGCCATCCATGCTTGCATATAAAAGACTTACCTAATTTCATTTGCATGGTTCATACGGGGTTTTCATTTGCTCGGTTCATCCGAGTATTTTATTTGTCTAGTTCAACGGAAATTTTCATCTGCCAAGTTCAACCGGACTTTTCATTTGAAAAGTTTAACAAGCATAATGTTGCAAACATGTTTTCAGTACACTTGAAACAATTTTAAGAAAAAACGTAAATTTGCTCAGATTGTGTAAATGTCGTGAAAATCTAATTAGTTCCTCTACATTTCCAAAGAAACATGAAATAAAGTAAGTTATTCGCCACTCAAATTGCTGTGAATTGCGTTAAAATATTTTTTTACGGAGAAACTTTTAATTGAAAAATTCAAAAATGTGTTCAATTATTCCTATAGACTTTAATGGCATTACATATATTAAATTATTAAGATATGTATACATACATATGTGCGTATTGAACTACTTTTATTTTGTTTAAGCTGTTACTGTATAGTTGCACAAAAAGTAAATTTGTGAGATTTGTATGTAGGTATTGATGATATATCCTTTCCACAATTTCTGATTCTGACAAAAATATTGATATGGTTTAAATAATTAAGATAATGTAGGCTCTCATTTTATGAAAAAAATTGAGAATGTTTGTGAAACCGGGGCCAAATCAGACAGAACATATTAATTATTCTTGATGTATAGACTCAATAATCCTCGCCTGTTCGTTTCACTCACTAACTAACAACCAGTAAAAATTTCCAGCATTTATCTGTAAATCGTGAAATTGTTGTATTTATAATCAGCCGTTCTAATGTTGATAATCCGTCGTGTTCCCTATTAAAAAATTAACTTCTTTGAAACAGAGCCGTGGGCGCCCTCTAGGTAGAATGTCGGACTCGTAACCCAAGTGTCTCGGATTCAATATCTATACGGCCAGCCTAGGTCAGTTGTCTCCGTGTGGAAAGTCACTTAGCTCCCATTACCTGAGTATCGTATAGTCTAAATATGTGTTTAAGGTGTCGTTGAAGCCAAAGAAAATATGAAATAGATGACAATGCATTAAAATAATCTCCACTGAGTTGAATGACTGAAAGGATAGATAATTGAATTGATACAGGTTGATGTATATTTTTTACTATGCAGCCTAAAAGAATAACAAATGGAATAAAAACATATCAGTACCATGTGATCTTTGAGGCACAAAGTTTGGTATGTGTAGGGTGTGGTTGTAAAGGCATATTTATATATGCACAATCAGCAATGTCACTTTAAGAAAAATGGCTTCGTTTATTGAAAGTGACACTTTGGACTTACGACTTAAAATAAATATAACAGACAGCCTCCGTTTGTTAGAAGCTGTATGTCATCTTTCTGTTCAACTTACAGGCTACTAGGTACTAGGTGTTGACAGCTGGATATATTAATGCCCTTACCCTAATTACAACCCAGCAAAACACCAGTGTTGACAGCAAATTCTAGCATAGTTTATTATACGTATTTTGTTTTATCTCTCTCATGCTGGGTCCTTATTTTCTATTTCTTGGATCTGTAGAAAACACGATAACGATCTCCAGGTGGTTTTCCGTTTTTAAGATGATTCACGTTGCGGAAATATTCTTGGCTGTCGTCAGTGTTTAGCTGGAGGCGACATGAAACTGGTGCACGGGTCGAAAAATTTTGTTTGTTTGTTTGTTTGTTTCTCGGATTTCTTGAACCATTTAAGGTAAATGCGTCCAGATCTCAGCGCTTGTGACAATTATCAAACTCGTCTAAAGATCAAATGCTGAAGTCTTAGTTTCTGTCCATTAATTATCTGTCTATAACTATGTTGTATCTATAAAGTGTATCTGGTTCTAGGAAAAACCACCCGGTTTCATTAAATACTCATATATGCAAAACTTTATTTATCCAATTATACAAGGGGAACATTTTATCTATACGTAGAGGCCATTTCTCATGAGCCTTTCTTTGTCTGGATTTTAAAAAATTCCAATACAAGATTTAAACCACAAATATCTCTCTCTCTCTCTCTCTCTCTCTCTCTCTCTCTCTCTCTCTCTCTCTCTCTCTCTCTCTCTCTCTCTCTCTCTCTCCAAATTTACCACGAATGAACGATTTAGATCGGTCTACATTAAACAGTCGGTAGTAACTCTAGATACAAACATGCGAGTTCGATCGAAATGCGTATCAAACTCTCGCTTATAGGCTGTCAAAAGTGAGTTGGTGATACATTCATTGCTTTATGTGTAACTTCAGGAGTGTGGGGAAGAGGGTGTGTTGGCACGAATAAAACATTCGATATACGTCGCTTTTCGTTATTCAATACGAGTGCATATTATGCATTTTATGGCTTACAGTAACACTGTCTTCTATGACTTACCTAAATATGTTTTAATTGTTCTACATATATTCCTCAAAATTTTAAGCTTAGCTTATTTTATAAGTAACAGGAAACGGTACTGCTTGTGGCTGTTGGCCTAGAGTGGACAGCTACGCCTTGCTCACTCTGGAAAGTCCCCTCTGTTGAATCAGATGGAGTATTATGTGTTCGTAACCCCTGGCGGGAAAGGCGGACGGAATGAGCTGTATAAACATTGTAGGGCATTAGTACATGCGCAGTAGATCCTGATGGCCATCCACTGCAGCAGGACTCTTCTCCAGATGTCGCCACATTGCCGGTCCACTCGATTCCGACATATATCAACGAGAGCGTTATGGTGATTCCGATTATCATTCCCTCATCTAAACCCAACTTATGCTCAAGACATGATGACACTATCCGTCTACCCCATCATATCCCATCAGGTCCAGTTGCGGTCAAGCGGCAAAGCAGCAGGTATGTAACTAAGCAGTGGTGAAACTCAGCAGCCCCAGAGAGCCCGACTGACCCTATTATGGATAATTTTGTTCTTCCTTATCAAGAAGGAAGGGCTATAAAATGTGCCTTAAATATTTTCTGTTTCACCTTAAATCTGGTCAGTATACCGCGGCTGATGGCATCATACCTTAGCTGTCGAAAACCTAGCAAGAATGCAAAGGTGACTAAACTCACTATTGGTTCCTTGAATGTGCCCGCTCTGATGGACAGTCCAGTCCATCAGCAGATTGGCTAAAGAGAATATCAGCATTTGTTGGCAAAAGAATGGTCAGATTCAACATGAAGAAGGCTGCCCTAAGTGAACTTCGCGTAGATGAAAAAGGATAACTAACCGAAGCCGAAGGTGACTTGTCCTTCTTATGTTGTGGCTTGTTAAGAAGTGCCACTTGAAGTTGGTGTCGGGTTTGTCGTCACATCACAGCTAGTGAAACTGAGAAAGCAACTGACATAGTGTCAAATAGCAAAGCACTTTGAGCAAAATGATACACCAGCAGAAGTCTAAATACACGAAGCTCACACATGGCACAGAAAAAACTGAACTCTTCATGTAAATGTGATTAAAGGAACAATACCCCAATACACAACGATCTACTTGTACAAGCTAAAAGACACATGAAAGTTTTGTGACAGTTATTGGGGCATCTCCCAGTTGCATATAACCGGCAACATCATTGATAGAATTCGGATGAATCGTCTTGTGCATCATATCGATCAAGGACACCGGCCTGAAAGTTAGCGAGGTTTGAGGAAAGAACGAGAGATCATATACATTCTGTGTGCAGATCGTCAACTTATGTCAGCAACAAAACTTCATCATCAAGACATTCGTCAACCTGACAAATCAATTTGACGCAGTCAGTCGTAGGTTCTTTGGAAGCTCGTGGCACAATTTGTTTGTCAAGATGGCATGATGGCTCATATAGAGGATAACAGCGAATCATCTTGACCATTTCCAGTCACCAATGGAGTCAAGAAAGGTTGCCTTTTTTTCGCTTCGCTTCTCTGTATGATGTTCACTGCCATGCCTTCAGTGAAAATGGCACTGGAATAAATATAAAATACCCTATTGGTTGCAAGTTCTTTAATTTTGAGAACATAACAGGCAAATACGAAATATTGTTTGTCATTTTCTGTTTGCTGACTACTGTTATCAGCAGATCATTTCTCTTCAGTTTGCGACAATTTCGGTCTCGAAGTAAGTAACAAGAAGGCATAGGTGATTCACTAACCTGCACTTGGAGATCCCACCTAGAACTTACCATCCCTGAAATGGCTAAATCCTCCAGGTTGTAGACATGAACAACTATTTTGCAAGTACAACGCCAAGCAAAGTCCACATCAACGACGAAACCAACGTCAGAATGACCAAAGCAAGCATGGACTTTGTCAAACTATGCACAATAATGTGTAAGCGCATAGGCATTATTCTTCAAACAAATCTGAAGGTCTACAATCGATTGTTTGCCGACTCTGCTATATGCATGCGAAACATGAATGCTGTACCAATGCCATGCCGAAGAAATGGACCAGTTTCACCTGGGCGGCCTAAGGAAACAGATGACAGTAAAATGGCAGGAAAAGTCCTCAAAACTACGAAATCGCATATGAGACGGGTAGGCAACATTACTAGAATGTTATACGACAAACTATCACATATATTCTAAGGTAAGATGAAGGATGGAAAACAAAATAGAGAGTTCAGAAGAAACGCTTCAAAACTCCTTCAAGTCATCCTTAAAACACTTCAACATTTACCCTGAGTTTTGGGAAGATCTTGAGCTCGATCGTTCCACATGGCACAATCTCATCTGTCCTTATTGGACGTATATGCTGTGATCTGAAGAACATTACGGAGGAAGTGCAGAAGCTTGTACAATCTAAATCTCAAACCCAGCACGTCCTCTGTTACAGTATTTCCTGACCACTGTGTTAATGTCCACACATAGAGTAAATATACCTGATTAACATCCCACGCGCTTGCATAATCAAATAAAAAAGTAATAATATTCGGACGACGAACAACAAGAAACACGATTTTGGTACATAATAAACGTACTGGGTCTGGTCGCTTGTCCACGTGCAGACTAGTTAGATAGAAAACATACATTTTTTAGCGGTCACTCTTTGATGAAATGACAGCACCAGTAAAGATATTTAATTAATTAGTTTTATCTGGTAAAATATAAACTGTGAAATAACTTCAACTATAATTATATAATTGGTAAATTTTGGAACACAATCTTAAACAAATGGATTTGCATTTGCAAAGTAATACAGCTTTCCTAATAAATCCATGTGAAATAAACTCAATCAAGTCAACAATATATACACAATAAGAAGTCTAAAAATTCCATTGAAATAGGTCAAGCTATTTCTATATAATTATGTAAAATGCCATTGGCTGACAAACCAAATCAGGTCACATGCACTGGCATATAAAAGAGCGACCAATTTTCATTTTCAGGTTTTTCATTTGCCAATATCAACCGTGCAATTTAGCAATAGCAGTAACAAAGTTTTCACGAACTATACCTACAAATATATTAAGAAAGAAAACCCAAGGACCCCCCCCCCAACATTTGCGTAAATTATTAACATGGCTTGATAATGTAATCTGGTCATATACATTTATATATAAGCATTTGTGATACGTAACTTATTATCCTCGGCCAGTTTCTGAGTCGCGCTAAAACATATTTTTACCGAAAATTCTTAGTAAAGAAAGTCAGATGTACATAAATACACATTTAGACTTTATCGCTTGATATGGATACAAACGTGCGTATCAACTCCATTTCCTGAAGCTGTTACTGTAAATCGTACAAAAAACACATTTGTGTTTGATGCATGTATATATATATATATATATATATATATATATATATATATATATATATATATATATATATATATATATATATATATATATATATACAATGTGGCTGTCGTACTCCATTTCCTGAATCTGTTACTGTAGATAGTACGAAAACACATTTGTGCTTGATGCAATGATCTATTGATACAACCTGGCCATTTCCTGAAGCTGTTACAGCAAATCGAACGAAAATATATTTTTGCTTGATGTATGAATATATGGATACAATGTGCGTATCGAACGCCATTTCCTGAAGCTGTTACTGCAAATTGTACTAAAATACATTTGTGCTGAATGTATGTATACATGGATACAATGTGCGTATCGAACGCCATTTCCTGAAACTGTTACTGCAAATCGTTCCAAAACACATTTGTGTTTGATGTATGTATACATGGATACAACGTGCTTATCGAACTCCATTTGCTGAAGCTTTTACTGTAAATTGTATGAAAACATATTTGTGCTTGATACATCTGTGTATATATATATATATATATATATATATATATATATATATATATATATATATATATATATATATATATATATATATATATATATATATATATATATATAACGTTGCTGTCGTATTCCATTTCCTGAAGCTGTTACAGCAAATCGTACGAAAACGCATTTGTGTTTGATATATGTACATATGGATACAATGTGCGTATCGAACGCATTTCCTGAAGCTGTTACTGCAAATCGTACCAAAACACATTTGTGTTTGATGTATGTATATACGTAGACTTGTTGACATACGGAGAGGGAAGTTCGAAACATGACCGCTTTTAGTGTTTGATGCATAACTGAAGTATAGGATTGAGGGGCATGAACTATTTAGCTTGTAAATATGGTGCGTACACACACACACTCACACACAAATACACACACTCTCTCTCTCTCTCACACACACACACACACACACACACACACACACACACACACACACACAAGCACACACACCAACGCCACCACATCTACAACCATTAATATCTTACCTTGGCGGATTATCAAAATAAATATACATTAGTCATATATTATACTTCATGCACTTAACCAGTAATATCTGTAAGGATAGTCGTACCACTTAACCTACTTGCTGAAATAGACGAAATGGTGAACAAAGTTGTTTCTCACCTTGTAAATGTATTTCTGTCTGACTATTAAAGCATTCGGCTCCATGAAAATGGATCTTTCCGACATGTCAACCAACCTTACCTAGTACTAAGTTATCTATGACCAAATTGTAAGGCTATCGACATGGCCCTGTTGTTGATTTTTTTTACCTCAATTGCATGTAATATTGTCTGTCAAGGTGCTCAAAATGTTCCTGCAATGTTTGCTGAAATACATGACTATGTTAAAAGTTTCAACTAAAATATCTCAAAGGCAACTCCTTTTCATTGCAGACATTTTGAAATTTTCTCTTAGTTCATCTTATCAATCATTGAAATAGAACAATGTTGGTTTCACTGAGAAAGTGTTTCTCATGTAAATAATTGCGGACAGAGATTAGAACCGTGTATCCCACAAGAGTGTAAAACTGAGGGTAAAAGACACCTTGGTGTCAGAACTGGGGGTCAAATAAAAAATGTGGGGGTCAAAAATGTACCGACAAATTTTCATCTAATCCATAATTTTTCAGCTGGAATAGGATATTGCAATTTGCACAATATTCTCTCTCTCTCTCTCTCTCTCTCTCTCTCTCTCTCTCTCTCTCTCTCTCTCTCTCTCTCTCTCTCTCTCTCTCAAATACAAATAAACCAACATGCACAATTAACACAAATGCATTATCCATTCAAAGGATACTTTTATAATTTTCCTCTTAGTTCAAAGTCTTGCTTTTAACAGTCTCTTTATATTTTGTAGCCTTATTATAGACCAATGCATGACATACAAGCCAATACAAAAGTTCATATACATTTTTTTTTAACAAAACGACAGTTAATTTACTGCCTTTCATAAAATGTGTACTATCATCGGTTTCATTGTTCTTCGTCCTAAAACAAATTTATCCAAAAATCAGAGGGTAATAATTTATCTTCTCTTTAACAAGTTACACTTGAACTTTTAGATCTTTCTTTCGTTGCAGAAAAGTTAGAAAAATCTGCAACGACCCCTGAATTTGTAATTCAAATAATGTATCTGCAAGATTACTTATTTCTTTGTTCTGAAAGAATGTTTTAGGTAATAATTTGTTCAAAAGATATCATGTGGTGATTAAGGGCAGATTTCTAAAAATTCTCAAACGATGTCACGAAAAGATTATTCACTTGTGTAGTCTACGCAATCACGGTGTCACATCGGTAATTCCAATGCCTTTGATGTGCCGTATTCTAGTCAAGGGAATATGTTATCCGCTTTTCATTAGAGTTAGATCCACATTTACTCTTTCGTGTTCTGCTTCTTTCACTTTCATCGCTAATGATTCTTAGTGCACGCTGTTTTCATCTAAAGATCACATTTTAGTGCAACAAGAATTGAGGTTAAAAATCTGGACATCTGGCTGAACTCGATAGAATCGCGTGAGAGCTCGCGATATCAGGGTAAGCTACTCTGTCACAATATTGCCTAATGGTAGTCGGGTTCTCTGCTTTGTATGCTCAATATTGCAGTGTACGACACAGAGAGCATACGAAAAAGGAAACCGGAAGAAGTATTCACGATGCCATCCCTAATGATGTATAATTAAAGTATACACGATGCCATCTCTAATGCAACGCATTGGATATTAAATAAATCCTGATTATATTTTGCAAATTCTTTGCGTCAAAAAAAAAAAACCCACAAAAAAAAACAAAACAAAAACGCACAGCAAAAATTTATGTGCGTCAATTTTCTCCAGTGTGCGTCCCTGGCGCTATACTGTGCGTAAAGGGAAAGAAGAAATCTGGAAAAGTACGTTGTCTGCCGCTGGGGACATTAAGTACTTAGCGATTCTGCACCGAGTTCTGAGGAATATTGCAAACTTTTATGCAGGAATTAGTCGAAATGTCAACCATTTGAATGGAGTATAATTAGACATTGTAACATACTTTTATTTTATTATTGAATGGAATTCAACACATATATAACGTATACTGAAAGAACAACAGCACAGTTATGCTTGACTTGTTATGGAATACGTTTTGATTACCCACGCATAAAAGTTGAGAAAATTATTGGTACCTCATTTATCAAACATGCAGAAGAATGTATAATCATATACGTAATATTTACGTTTTTTTGCTCTGGAAATAGTATTTTAAATACGGTTATTTAGAATAGAAAAGTCAACGATGACTTTTTTTTAAATAACATGAATGGAGATATCTGTCTAATTTAGATGTAACATTAAGTAACAACTTAAAGCATCCACCTAATTTCAGCGTTTTCATGCCTTGTCGTATTCAACCTATCATCAATAGGTGTAGAATACTACATTTATAAATTTTATTTAATTTTCGAACTCCTTATTTTGAAGGTCGCAAATAGTTTTGTTTGCAAATGTTTCATTCTGCAGTCGAAACTATAATAAAAAAACGAAAATATTCCCACTAATTCACACCAACACTATTTAACAGTGACTTTCTGTGATGTTTCAGATTTTACTGCATTTAACCTTTTACTTTTCTTGCAAATGAATATGTGTGCATTAGTATAAGAACAAGCTGTTAAGTCAAGAGGCGCATAGAAGACAGCCTATTTTTCACTCGCATGAATAACCGTCATATATTAGTATTGCGGTTAATATAACCTGTGATCTGCCTTCTAAGAAGATCACGTGACATGGTTTGGTTTAAGTACAAAAATGATGTAACTCTCTTTGTGTTTGATGTATTTAAGTAGAACCAATAATTCGACATAAAATGTAAAATTTTTATATGTATCTACTTTAAAAAAAATGCATGGAGTATATTGCATGTGGTGTTGCATTACCACACGATATAGGCCCTATTCCTCTGCGGATGATTGAATTGGTGAATATGTTAACTGTATTAAACCTTGAATGTCTTATTTTCTTTTGGTGTTTTGTTTATTAATATTATTGTAAAGACAAGATGGAATGATCCAATTTTAGGGGAAGCAGTCTTTATTCACGACTATCTTCATAGTTTTCCCTTCGGCTGAGATTCTTAAAAATCTTTTTACTTTTTATCGCTTGCATGGTAACAATGATTATTTTATGGGATATTTTCTAGACATCAGGAAATTGTAAAAAAATGCACTCTAAAACATGAAATTTATTCAGACAGGTCTTGTCTTATCTCTAAATATTTTGTTACTTAGTAAATAATCATTCTCAACATGAGGCTTTAAACACAGCAAATTGTACAATAGAGAAAAGGATAATTCCTTTCACAATACAATACAATCCATCATAGGCCTTTTAATATATATATATATATATATATATATATATATATATATATATATATATATATATATATATATATATATATATATATATATATATATTGGAGTCTCCTAAATTTATAGATATAAAAAGCGTCAAATCAGCTTACAACAATAAACAATTCTTGCTTATAAAAGACCAAAGAATTGTCAAGATTTTCCAATTAGAACTAAACAGATAGAAAGTACAAAAATTAAATTCTCGTCCTCTAAACGTAATAGACACCTGTGCTCTCAATGTGCAAACATAAGAGGAAGTAATTGTTTCAGTTGCGCTATTATAAAAGAGGTATTTTCTCTACGTTATAACACTAGCTGCATATCAACTGATGTGATTGATTTGATAATATGTAAAAAGTGTAATATGCAACATGTTGGACAAAAACTTCAACAAGTTTCTAAGAGAATGAATAATCATTGATTTCATATAATTTTGTTTTATAGAGCTCCTCAGTTTTCCTTTAATATTTTAATACATTTTAATACCAATAATCACTTTCCATTCGATTTTTCTTTCTTGCTTATATATATATATATATATATATATATATATATATATATATATATATATATCTATATATATATATATATATATATATATATATATATATATATATATATATATATATGTATGTATGTATGTATGTATGTATGTATGTATGTATGTATGTATGTATGTATGTATGTATGTATGTATGTATGTATGTATGTATTTATGCATGCATGCATGCATGCATGCATGCATGCATGCATGTATGTTTGTTTGTATGTATGCTTATATGTTTGTGTCTGTGCATGTGGTCCCATTTCGTCAACGTATATATATATATATATATATATATATATATATATATATATATATATATATATATATATATATATATATATATATATATATATTACAAACATTAACTGTAAGCAATGTCACTGTTAGAATAATGATATCGTATACTGATGCTTTGTTAAATTGAAAATGACTGTTTGGTTTTACGACTTACAGTTCCCCCAAATAGTCACTGAGAGTATATAAATCAGTCAGCCACCGTTTTAGTTAAAGCTATATCGACACTTTTTGCGCTATAAGTACGTCAATGTTTGTGACACTTGGATACATTAATGCCCTAGGACAAAGAAAACTCGGGAAAAAAGGCTCCAATGTTGACAGCGATTTGTCGCATAGTTAACTATGCACTATTTTTATCTCTAAAGTTTGGTCCTCAGTCTCTATTTTTGGGATCTGAGGAAAATTGGGCGACCTTGTGGCACACAGATAAGGACAAAGTCTTATTCTAGAGGTTAAAGTCAGACGGGCACATTCGTCATTCGCTTGGTGAGAAATCTGTTGGAGACATACGAAAGGAAACAAGTGAAGACTCAGTGATACAGCAAAGGAAGGGAAACTTTATTAATACCTATTGTTTTTAAAAGAACTTCTTTTCCGCGTAAGGAAAAAACCAGCAATTTCGATTATCATATAGAAATTCCTCATATCACAAGAAAACTGAAAATTTGAAAAGTAGATCTTTGCGTTCTTGATTCAATTTTAGTCCTGCAATGTATTCAGTTTGTTGTATTACTGTTGGCTACGCAGTCTTCATTATTATTATTTATATTATTATTATTATTATTATTATTATTATTATTATTATTATTATTATTATTATTATTATTATTGTTGTTGTTGTTTTTGTTGTTGTTCACAATACCATTATTGTGAAGTGATAAATGTCCTTATTAGTTAATTGCAACATAACCTTACGAACACCAAATCTTGATATTACAAAGACCAATATTGCGTGTACCTAACTCTTCCAAGGCATACATTACGTTATAAAGACCAATATTGCGTATACCTAACTCTTCCAAGGCATACATTACGTTATAAAGACCAATACTGAGTGTACCTAACTCTTCCAAGGCATACATTACGTTATAAAGACCAATATTGCGTGAACCTAACTCTTCCAAGGCATTCATTACGTTATAAAGACCAATATTGCGTGTACCTAACTCTTTCGACATAATGGAATACATAGACCAATAGTGCATGTACCTAACTCTTGCAATGTATAGAATACATAGCCCAATGCTGCGTGTAAATACCTCTTCTAAGTTATATATATATATATATATATATATATATATATATATATATATATATATATATATATATATATATATATATATATATATATATATATATATATATATATATATATATATATATATATATATATATATATATATATATATATATATATAATCCTAAATCATTTTTCAATCATATCACTAAGATGTATGTAGTGTGCCAGTATATTGTGATGTCTAGCAATGGGGCATCATGTTGCAGATGTTGAGCATTACGTGTCACCCAATCGCATTATCCTGACACCAAACCGACCAGTCATAACACTAAACTCTCAAGGCTGAGCTCCACGCGAGGCAGCTGATAATACCATTGTTTTTTTTTACCTTTTCTCATGATTCAGCCAAAAATTAAACCCGCAACCTTCCGCTTCTGAGGTGGAAGCTTTAAGCACCTAGGACACCGGGACCATTGCGATAATCAGCTGCTTTTATCGTATGTAGCTTGTGCAAGCTTGAGTGACTTCTAAAACACTCAGCGTGATAAAAGTATGAATCATGTACTTGTATATATAGGCACGGCATTTTGTTTGTCTGGTTTATATTCAAGGGATATGAGTGCTAGAGTTTTCTAAAGGAGCATGCGAATTTTTCGTTCTACTCCAAGTCTCCTCGAGTTGATTAGCGGTTTGAACATGGATAGATGTTATCCTTTAAATAAAAAAGCAACTTTATATTGTTATTGTTGGCTTTTATTTTCCCACTGTAGTTTTATGCAGCATTTTGCGTTAAAGTTCTTTCTAATTTTGAACTCTGCAGGATAACAGTGTGACTGACAATTCGCTAAAAATCTCTAACACAGATATTGCTCGTTGTAGTAACTCCTCTTTAACTGCTCTGTTCCTGCACATTTTTAAAGACTTTACCTTGAGTAGACCTATCAATTAATATAATTAATTCTTAAGTCAACATCTTAGTATTTAACTTTTTACCTTTTTACGCGGCGAATGGAAACTTTTGCATTTATACCTATAAGGTAATTGGATTTAGATCTGGTTCAGAACAAATCAAATGGAACCGATGGCGTATTAGTTTTTATGTTGACAACATGCTTTGTGGTTTGTACATGTATCATATGCCTATTATTAAAGCCTTTCTGATATGTGGAAGTTCAATATCTACTGGGAAAACTTTAAATAAATTTAATGCTTTTTATAAAATGGGTACATTTTATGGTTCTGTGTGTTCTGTTCAGTTCTCTCACAAATTTGGATTCATCACAAGGTAAACTCTAGATTGTAGTTTTCTGTTTTATATAACCGACAGATAATTTCTTAGGATAGTCATAGTCAATTTGCTGAACTATAACTTTGTATTTTAATATAAATCTATCCCAATATGGTTTGAGGATATCAATAATATAAATCTGTCACATTAAGATTTGAATATATCAATAATACAACATGTCTCATGATAGTTAGAGTATATCAATAATATAAATCTGTCACATTAAGCATTGAGTATATCAATAATATAAATCTGTCACATTAAGCATTGAGTATATCAATAATATAAATCTGTCACATTAAGCATTGAGTATATCAATAATATAAACTTGTCAAAATTAGTTTGTGTATATCAATAATATGAACCTGTCCCATTAAGATTTAAGTATGTCACTAATATAAATCTGTCCCATTAAGGTTTGAGTATATTACTAATACAAATCTGTCTCATTATTTTTTGAGTATATCAGTAATGTAAATCTCTCTAATTAAGGTCTGACTTTATCAGCGATTTTAATTTTAATTTGTCTTATATAGTTTGAAATTATAATTGATATAATTGTGTCCAATTCATGTTTGAGTATATCAATAATATCAATTTGTCCAATTAATACTTGAGTTAATAACGAATATCAATATTCCTCTAGTTCACTCTTATGAATCATTGCGTTAGATTTATGTAAAAACTCTATATTTCCTCTAACAAATGGATTTATGACTGCATTGAAACAAGATGACGCATTTAGATTTATTTAATTCTAAGCGTTCAACAGCGTTCCCACCACCCTTTTTTAAAATCATATTCATAAAGTATTTATTATGTAGATTTGGGTAAATTTCATGTTCATGTAATCTAGTGTCAGTCACATGTAAAGTTAGATTCCTAAAGGCAGTATGTTGCTTCTTGCCACAAGACATTTAACATCAAATTCTGAAACTTATCGTGAAACTATAGAACTTCTTGCAAAAATAATTCTGGTTTACAGCGGTGTCAATATTAAAAACAAAATATAAGCGCAGAGTACTTTTCCCCACCCATCAAGAAAGTTATGCTTTCAGAAATATTATTTCAAAATAAGTTATCAACTTTTACTCCACACTGTCTCTCAGGAACGGCTATTGCAAACATGGGGCCTGATTTGGATCATTTCCGGGGGACCCTTTGTGAGCATAGTGTTTGGAAAGAAACTTTTCAACAAGTTTTTATATTATATTGAACTTAAAATTTTCTTCCATCACTTAAAAATTACTTTCTCTCAATAGATATGTTTTTTTTTAAAACAATTACTAATACCTCTGTGATCTTTTTTATCATGTGATTTAAAACTCAGCCAAAATTAATGAATAAATGTGTACAATTTATTGTGATATTTCTAAAGTTTTTTTATAAGCCTTTCCTGATTGACGACGATAACAGAAAACGCATTTTTTTTAAAATTGAAGTATAAATAAACAAAATATAAAATGCGTATATATGAGTTTGTGCTTTCAGTTATATGTAAGAAAGCAAAAGAAGTGTTAGATTAAGTGTTTTCTTTACACACGTTTCTTTTTTATGGGCGGTCAAAGTTCAACAAATAAACTTAATAGTTCATGGCCGAGAAAGCGAACTTAATTGGTGTATGTGAAACACAGACCAATCTGTATGGGAGCAAATACTTTAAAATCTAACCATTACACAGAACTGTGTAACTATTAAATTATCACCTTGCTGAGAGTTAAGTAATCCGTTGTAGTGTTTTATAATCATAATGTTTCAGGCGTGGCGAAATTAAGTGACCGTTTTGCGACTGATCTTAGGCATTCGTGCGTCATATATACTAAGAATAGGTCGCTATTTAAATTGAGTGCCTAGACAATTTATTATGATGTTTCTCTTATAGGAATATGTCTCTTTTCTCAGTAGTGTACAAAATATTTCCCGGTATACGTATTTTTATTATATAACGGAACGATGATAGTTACATCTAAGCAAGGTTTAAGCATTATGTGATCAAAAACTGAAAAGCTCCTTCTCTCCATAATAAAGACGTTTTGTAAGACACAAATAGTCTGATGCATTTAACATCCATCCATCCATCCATCCATCCATCCATCCATCCATTCATCCACGCACACACACATTAACATACATACATACATACATACATACATACATACATACATACATACATACATACATACATACATACATACATACATACATACATACATACATACATACATACATACATACATACATGCATGCATGCATGGATGTATGCGTGCACGCACGCACGATCGCACGCACGCACGCACGCACGCACGCAATCCTCCACACATACATACATACATACATACATACATACATACATACATACATACATACATACATACATACATACATACATACATACATACATACATACATACGGGGCCACGAGTGGCCGAGTGGTCTAAAGCGCTGTCCGTTACGGATCACTGCCATCTCACCTCTGTCTGCGTGTGTTCGAGTCTAGGATTCGGCGAATGTGGATATGTGGGAAAGCTTGCCAGTAGCTTCTCGTGGGTCGGTGGTTCTTTCCGGTGATTTCCCGATTTCTTCTTCCACCATTAATACTGGCCTCCATGAATAGCCTATCGCGTGCTGAAAAATGGCATTAAGCCCAACAACAACAACAACATACATACATACATACATACATACATACATACATACATACATACATACATACATACATACATACATACATACATACATACTCAATAGTAATTTTATTTTAAAATTTTATTTAACTTTAAAAAAGGACCTTAGCAAGTAGCAAGTAGTAAAATACCAAACAGTCGTTAACATGTCCTGAAAAACTGATTCATTCGGATAAATTTAGATATAAAGATTATCCACTGGAATATATTTTAGTAATATGAAAAAAGACATGCATCCAAAAAATTTATATCAAATTCGAAGCAATTTGCCCTTTTGAGTTAATATGTTTATTCTTCCCAATGTACCTGCTCATAGAGAAACACCAACAAATGTCAAAAGGAGAACAGCTTGTACTCGCTCAAAAAGAGTTTGAAGTGCCACAAATCTGTCGGCATATATTGGATGGAATGCGCAGAACTGGTTCTATGCATTTTTTTAAAGCAGTAAAAATCAACACAGATCTTGATATAACGCATCATTATGTAACGGAAGATTAGGGTCAATATTATTTACTGTTGGACCCGACCCATAATCGAGCACATACGGTACAATGTTAAATAGATGACCCAAATGTATAAATACCGCAATTAATAGGAAATTTAATAATATGAATATCACGCATGACAACAAATCGAGGATATTTTTGTACGTTTAGCTTCTGTGTAATATTGGGTGGTATATTTCATGTCTGGATGCTTCTATTTGTTTTTTGTATTGTTTCTGTTGGTGTTGTTTTTTGTTATTGGTGTTTAGTTTTCTGAAGTTGGTTACACACGCACTCTTTAAATTCATACATATTTATTGTAATATTCTGTTTTACTATGATATATATATATATATATATATATATATATATATATATATATATATATATATATATATATATAATCTCATGATTTTTCCATTTCATTGTTTATGTTATTCGCACGCATTTTTTGTTTATTTGTAAGCATTGCCAGAATTTCGTATTTTGCCATTAAAAACACTTCGAAGTTTTGATATCAGGGTTGAAATAAAAATAAAAGATTCGATCTGAGTTTTTTCTTAGTTTGTTTTCCGCTTCAGCTAGAATCAAGATGTTAAAATATGGAGACTATGACATTTCATGTAATGTAAATTTGAACAAAGAAAAGTTTTTGTTCCCGTGTAAGTGTCAAAGCATATGGTTTTATTGCATAATTATGTCAGTGGATGTTTTGTCTTCTGTCTCATATACGTCTAATTAAGTCAAGACAGTACCACATTCACACAGTTATTAATGTACTTACTGATTTGAAATGCAACTAATACGTTGCAAACCATGATGGGCGTTTGTCTTCTGTCGACTATAAATCAAGATCTTAAATTCTCAGGAAAAATGTAAAATATGCAGAGTTGGAATATTCGGCCCTGATTATCCGACACTTGCCAACGGGTCACTAAGAAGTGGATAGCACATCGTATACATTGGGCACGTGCTCAACAGTAAATCTAAAGCTGTCAGTAAACAATAAAACACTGTCACCGTATTTAACAGCATCATTTATGTAAATCTACATCTATCAATAAACAATATAACACTGTAAAAAAAAAATTACAGATAGTTTTATAGATACCACAATACTATAATAACGCGTAACAACTATCTTTATAAATAGATACCACGACACTGTAACAACGTTGAACAGGAACAATTCGTAATAGATACCACAACACAGTAGCAACGCTGAAGAGTTACATTTAACAATAGATGCCACAACACCGTATTAACATTTAATAACCACATGTAGTAACATCTGCTATAATTTAGAATCTGATTAAGAAGCCTTATTAAATTAGTGAATCCAAAAAAATCAGATACAAAATACAATATTCTTGCAACACATTAAAAAAAATACATAGATACGCCTTGTTCCTTCAAGGTGTTTTATCACTCTAGCCAAACCAATATTAAAAATGCGTATTTACACTAAAAAACATTACTTCAAATCTCGCGAGATTGGTCATGTGGTTACTTAGTACACTAGTTTTGCCACGTCGTCCAGAGAAGACCGACTTAAAATCCAATAATAAAAATAGGTTGTTTGCAAACATTGATCACGGGGAGAGTGTGTTCGTGATGCTGACAAATCATTTTAACTTCATGTTGATTTGTTACCAAGGTAAGATGAACTAAATGCCAACCCTCAGGTATTACTATTTCGTCATAAATAAACAAAGCTTGTACTAAAATTGCATCTCACTACTAAAATAGAATCCCGAATCTGAGAAAAATATTTTTTTTTGCAATTAAATACAATGAAAAAAAAAATGAAATAAAATGAATTTTAAACCTTACACAAAAGCAGTTTAATCACATATACGTAACAATAAATGCATATATGCTTAAATAATGACTAATTAATCGACTGAGAGAGACATGTACATGCAACCGTTACGAGTTACAAGGCATGCAGATAATCGTTCCCTCATACATACATAGCGAATGACAACGGGATATGCATGACCCCCCCCGCCAAAAATAAAACAAACATTTAAACGTTGCCCATACATGGAAAGATAAATGCATATTTACATGTGCCTTACATATCTGCATGTGCCAGCCGGTTCATATCAAAATAAGATATGTCGAGGAATTTTAAATTTTTGCAGATGAACGAGAATTACAAGAATATGAAATAATTGATTTTGACAATAGGTTTTTACTTTTAGTACAATTTTCAAGTTAAATCGATGATGTATGTTTGAATTTGCAGATTCTTTAAGATATAGGATATGAGAATTGTGTTGGAGTAAACTTAGGAATGTGTACTTTTATTATGAAGGTCATAAATATACATACGAGCAAATTTTGGTCTTATTAGCGCGCTATATTTTCAAACATTTGATAAAATTATTTGTGTCCGCAAATTTGTGTTGTACATACATACATACATACATACATACATACATACATACATACATACATACATACATACATACATACATACATACATACATACATACATACATACATACATACATACATACATACATACATACATACATACATACATACATACATACATATATGTATATATATATATATATATATATATATATATATATATATATATATATATATATATATATATATATATATATATATATATATATATATATATATATATATATATATATATATATATATATATATATATATATATAAGACAAGCTGTTGTGTTATATAGGCAACATTTACCGTAGTAACTGCTATTGTTATTGCTGGCTTAACGCCATTTTCAGCTCTTATTAAGAAATACATGGTTGCGAATATAACTAGTAGAAGAATAAACCGGGGAAAAACTGGTTAGAACCATCAATCCACGGGAAGCCACTGGTAAACTTCCTTACATACTAAGATGAACCGAGCCTGAGACTCACACCCACGCGCAGAGAGGTAGGGTGGTGATTGGTGAGGACGATCATTTTAAACAACTAGGCCATCCGGGCTTCTGCTTGTCACATTGTTTTTTATTTGGAAAATACGAAATGTGGGATTCAAAGTGTTCTAAAATTATTACACTGTATTATTTCAACTTTATAAGATTTCAATAGACAAAACTTTATATTTTGAAAATAGTAACATATTGTAAGCATAATTCTTTTAGGGTTAATGATCGTGCATTCAATGATCCATGGTTTATACTTACCTACCCGTAAACTACGTAAACCCAAATCAGCAATCATTGGAACAAACATTTTAGGCCATGTTTGTTTGGCGCATTACATGACGGCACGTCAGGGTCTGTGTTGTTTGCAGCTGGACCCGACTTACAGGTGAATATATACGGTATTTCCGACACGTGCAGCTCTCAGTATTATCTGCAAGGGGTTTTTATCAATGCAATTAACGTTACAAATTTGATTTCAGTGTTTAAAATTCAAAAGAACCACATTTTTAGCAAAAACGTGCAAAACTTGTTATTGACGTTGCAGTTAAGGTTACCGAATATGCCATACATGGATTTATTTAATGGGTGACTTCAACACTTTCAGGTAATCTCGTTGTGGAACCCTCTTTCAGCCAAACAACAGGTGTCGATGTGGAACCCGTAGAATATGAAGCCGGTGGTAACCTCTCTATCTCTTTCCGTCAGTCTGTTTCTCTGTCTGTGAGAACTATATTTAGTCAAGATTATATATTTATCTATATTAGTCTAAACTGTGTAGAATCTATTAATAAGAGAGGGGGAACAGAATTGTAAAGGTGATGGAACTTCCTTTTAATGGCACTAGTCTTGATTATTTTAAGATAGTATATATTTTGTCAGGTTAAGAGTCTACTTTTGAATGAATATTCTATCGAAATGTGTAGTAATTATTAGTCACATTGTAGAAGCGGTATTTAAATGTGCACAATTCATTGGTCGTAATTCGGATGGCGACGGGCCTCATGTTCTGTTCCTAAGCTAGTTATTGTAATGTACTGTCCATTATTTTCTGCTGCTTCATCCTAGAAGGCATGACAACAACGACCGATTACGGACTTTATGGGAGTCATAGCAACGGAAATGGACCAGAGGCACCCACCACTGTAGTAGTAACCACGGTAGGAGGAGAAGTCGAAGTGGAATTTGAAGGGGTTGTATCAACTACAACTGCGAAACCATTACCTAAGCCGAAAAAGAAAACGACGACTCAAGTTGTCAAGACAACGACCTCTCGTGCCACTGTTAAGCCCTTGGCGTCCCCAGCGACAGCAACAGCAACCAATGCTTCGACTACATCCAACGCAGGGCAAGAATCGACCGTAGCGCCAAGTAATTATAGTAAGGCTGTAACAAATCAAGGTATGTCTTGAACAAATTCTAAAATACTAAATTACTATTGAATGTAATTTATGCCTAGCCTCAAAGTAAATATTTTCTCTATGTATGTATGTATGTATGTATGTATGTATGTATGTATGTATGTATGTATGTATGTATGTATGTATGTATGTATGTATGTATGTATGTATGTATGTATGTATGTATGTATGTATGTATGTATGTATGCATGTATGTACTAGTTTAAGTATATGTTTAAAGCCTTTTTTGTACCATATGCTGAAATATATATGATATTTACACATGAGAAAAATGTTTTTTTTTTTGTATTATTTTCAAATATACTGAATCAAAGCTTTGAAGAGTACACTCACTCTTCAGAACACCATTACCACCAGCCCATTCTTTTTCGTAAGTTCACCTCAGTTTCAATCGCATTTATTGGCTGATCTTTAAAAAAGAACAACAAAAAAGACCATCGGTGATTTAAAGAATGGTAAGGTATGCCATTGGCTAATATATTGCAATAAATTATATTTTGAAATTTTGTAAACCACTTTATCCTATCCAACCACCAAAGCAAGTCCGATATAGCTATGCGGCATATCGTGTTTTTACACTGTTGGTAAGGCAACATAAGGGTCATGGCGGTTCTAATATCTACGGAAAAATTATTTCCATATCTGTATTTGTAAATGTGCTTCTATTTATCACTCGAGGAAACAAAATGCTCGGCTTTCTTGCTGCAGCAGTGTATAAAATATAATTTATATGAAACAAACAAGAACAACAAAAAATAGACAAAAATAGTATAATCAAGGTGAGAAAACATAAGCCCAAGAACTAGCGTAGAAAAGGAGTGGACACGATTTCCTCTCAGCATAAAAGTGCTTTCAACACATGAACTTGGCTCAGATTCATCATCCACAAATGATATTGAAAAAGAAAAATAAATTTCAATAGAAATGAGCAGCCGCCATAGCCTATTCAAAATGTTTTTTCCCATCCCAAAAAACAGTAGCTTCGAGAATCCATAATTAGACACAGACATTCAAAGACCAGTATAAGTCTTTGTTCGTTGGTTTGTAAACAGCTTTGAACATGAAAAATGTAATTCACTAATTTCGGTTTATAAAGTAACTCTTAATTATCAAACTTGATGGTTTATTGCGTTCATTCGAAACTTGCGTTTTCTTTGGTATGTTTGACAAATGAAAGACTATTTATGAAAATAGTAATGCATTCTTGGTAATAGGTTTGTACGATTACACATACATGTTTGAAACAATAATGTGCAAAAGTAGATATTATAATTTGAATGATTGTAGGGAAAATGACGAGAGACACAGTGTTTATAAAATTTTATAAGATGTGAGCTACTTATTTAAAGAGTGACATGTCACTTTTTGTTTTCACTTTAAAATAAACAGCGTCATGTCCATAAGCAATAAAAATTATTCTTGACTATTAATTCATTTATTGATTTCCAGGTGAAACATCATCTACCACAAAAGCACCCGACAGACTACTGACAACACAACCTATTACAACAACACTAACAACAACCACAACCCCAAGGCCAATGGTTAAAATGACATCACGAACTCATGATCTGTCCATACGAAACATGCTTACCAGTGGCCATACATGTCCTAAAATGGAAGTTGCAACCTGGGAAAATGAAGTTGTTATATATGACAATAATTGTGCTATGTAAGTAAGAAGGATTCCAGATATGACTTGTACAAATGCTTGGTCGTATGACATGTACAAACGCTTGGTCGTATGACGTACAAACGCTTGGTCGTAACCTAATGATTAATATACAAATATTTGTAATAAATAGACGTTTAGATGACGATGCAGAGGGGAAAGGGAAGAAGATGATCACTTTTGCCATTCTTCTTTTTCTTCTTCTTCTTCTTCTTCTTCTTCTTCTTCTTCTTCTTCTTCTTCTATCATTATTATATCATTATTATTATTATTATTATTATTATTATTATTATTATTATTATTATTATTATTATTATTATTATTATTATTATTTATTTTTTTAAGGCCATCAGTGTAGTTATTCAGGGTAATATTCCAGTTCTGATAGTGAGGGACTAGTCCTCTATTAAGAAAACAACAAAGAAAAACAAAGATTTTCTATAACTTTGTTCTTAGCCGGATTAGAACCAGAACAAAATTTCGACAGCATCAAAATGGATTTTGTTTTTTTTTATGTCTGCAAACATGCCAGATGTTAATTATATTAATATACTATAATCATGATTATGAATTGTGGAGTTTGTTTAATTTTATACTAAGATGCATGACTACAGAACCAGAAGTTACTTTGGTATTTTTGGTTCAGTTTGGTAATTTGCTGCACATCAACACCAGCAGAATTATTTTACTTCTGAGACAATTGGAATAAAGTGCCTTGTCTAAGGACGAGCCACGGTAACTAACCCAGACTGGTTCAATGGTAGGATTCGAACCCGTGGTCGCGAGTCCAGTACACTAACTCCTGGAGTGTTGCTGTCGAAGATTACCATATTCAAGCGGTGCCTGGAATCTGCTCCTTGCATAGACGTGTGATTTGTCCGAGTCAAGTGGTCTGAGTGGCCGAGTGGTCTAAAGCACTCACCGCTCCGTACCACTGCCATCTGAGTTGGTTTGAGTCTCAGGCTCAACTAACGTAGGTACGTGCGAAAGCTTGCTAGTAGCTTCTAGTGGGTCGATGGTTCTTCCCGGAGGTTTTCCAGGGCTCTTTCTCCACAAGTTAAACTAGCCGACAAGTAAAGCCTATCTTCTGCTGAAAATTGGCGTAAAACCGAACAACATAAATCTAAGCCAAACCCAATAAAAAATCAAAACAGTGTGCGTCTTGAAGATTTTACTCAAAAATCAAAAGAAATATTTTCAACTGAAAGAAAATATTTTATTATTTCGCATCGATGCCTCGATATGTGTTTGGGCCAGGCACTCATTTCCCATTTCGTTGGCATGCTATAGCGGCTTAAAGGCAACACTGTTTTACAAAAGCCATTGCAGCCAACAGAACACGATAACAACGTTGAATTACCTAATATAAAACATAGTACATATTTAAACTTATTCCTAACTTGAAGACCCAAAAGCTGTTAATTTGACATTATAATTACTTGCTTTATAACTTGTAGAAAACTACAGAGCAGGAAAAAATTCTAAGCGCAAATTTGATGTCGCATTAACCTATGGTAAAAAAATATTTTAAAATACGATACTTCAGTTAGGTAAAATATCTCCATGTTTATCAATGTTAATGTTAGATAAAAGAATCAAAGTATCCCTAACTTGGTTTGACAAGTCTTTTTAATCTCGTAGCAAAAAGGGGGTATCCATACAGGCACCAATTTCACGCAGTCTTGAGGCAGAATGACGTTGATGAAAATACCTTCCCCCACATGCTATTGGAAAGCCTTGTGTAGGAAACAGGTTGAATCAGTTTAAAAGAGATACTGGAATTCCCAGGTGGCCGAGTGGTATATGGCACTCGCCTTTACAGATCCCTGTCATCTCACCAGATTGAATTCGAGTCTCGGTGAGGTCAACGTGGGTATTTTAGAAAGCTTATCAGGAGCTTCCTTGGACCGGTGGCTTTTCCCAGGGCTTTATTTTTGTTCTTTCTTCAACAAATGTATTGGGCCACCACGTATATTTTGTGCTGAAAAAATGGTTACCTAACATAATAAATCCAAATAGTTAACAATGGGGCTGTTTTTAAAATATTTTTATCCCACCTGTCTAGAACTTCTTGTCTACAGTTACTGTAGTTCTAACAACTTTAGTTATTTCTGTACATTCTTCGCACCAATCAAAAGAGCAACACAAACCCAAAACACATAATTCTCAAATATAATCTTATCTTTTATTATTAAACATTAGCAGCTGAAAAATAGCATTAAATTAAAAATGCCGAGTGGCCGATTTAGCAACCTATACCCTGCTCAGTGGTGTAATTCCATAAATACTCATCAGCGGAAAGTCGCAATGGGCAACATTACCTCTTTATAGTCATATTCTCGATAAATGTCACTTTCGGCTGATTGCATTTCACTTAACGGTATTTCCATGTTGTTACATTCCAATAAGACACTTGCATTAGCGGCCCGTGATAGATGAATGCCAGAAAACAACACAGTTATACAAAGGTCAACGTCTCCTCGTTTTTATAATCAGTATATTGACCCTAAATTATTTTACTTTTTACTACCATAACAAAAAAAAAAGAAAACATCTGTATACTATTGATGTATAACTATAAGTTTATGTGGTTCGTATTGTCAGAAGAAAAGTTTTTTTTTTCTTCTAAAAATCACGATTTTTTGCGTTATTCTCTTACGCAGTTGTGTTAAGGAAGTATATACATTTTCGAACCCGTTCAAAGTGTCACAGTACCTATCTCCTATCTCCTCTTCACCATAACCCTTACCCACTCAGCCATTTACTATACCCACTGAATGGACGAAACATGGTGAACGGAAAGTACTCGACATGCACGATAACTCGGTCTCTAGTTAAGTGGAATTAAACACTCAACTATATGCATAAACCAAACGAAATTTCATTTTAGAAAAGCAATATATAACTATAATTATATAAATTGGCTCCTTGCCTCCAAACAGAGACGAAAGCATTCAGCACTCAACCCTATATTGAATTCACCAATACACGATTATATTAAACAGAGAGACTCTGATATAAACCTTTGAGCTAGATATTTATAATTCGTAATGGGCAGAAACGGAACCAGTGTTGCAATGAAAAGGCTCAATGGTGTAAGTGTGATTTTGTACCACACTTACATTCCTAACAATCAAATCACTCATGAATTCATAAATGTTTTGTCTTCCTAATATAAAAACCCAACAAAAAGGACATCACAGTGGCAACTGGTTTACCTATCGGCCACCAACTTTGGTCTGATATATAAAGGTGTACTTGGTAATTCAATAAAGCCCCTTCCGACGAAGTCAGTTTCGAATATGACTTCTCTACAGTCATGCGTCCGATAATTGTCGCCCTATATTACATTTCATTTACTTACATTGTTATGTCGGTACAAACCTTTTTGTGACAATTACATTAGCGGACGGTAAAAAAAGGGATGAGTAATGATGGCTTCGTTATATAAAGGTAAATGTTCGCATTTACCCAAAACTATATTTCACTCCCAAAACAAACAAACAAAAATACATGTATAATATTGACTAACAACCATCTTTTTAAAAATCTAGTCTGTATTGAATAGAAGAACAGATGATAAACGATTGTAATTTTGTTCAGACAGATCAGAGTTTTAATTCGTCCAATGTGGGAAATGAACATGTGCCGTGGGTAAAGGCAGCACTCATATCGACTAGCTTTCGTGCACCAGCACACATGACCTTTGTTGGAACTTTCACTCTTTCTCATGGTACATTAGAATGAATCTATCGGTTAAAGTGTCATTAAACAATTTTTTTTTGAAAAAATGATTAATTAACATTTTTTTGTTCAAACAATAAAATTTGCTTTAGAAACATTATCTACAATTACCTATATAATTGCAAAATAGATATTCTTTGCATCGACCAACTAACTTCATGTGCTCCTAAACTTGAAATTTCACTCTAGTCCGTCGAATACGCCTCACTAAGAGTCAAGTCTGTTTAAAGTATATTTTCTCCTCAAACCTTGACTTTTATGAATAATAGTTAAAACCATATGAATTTATAAGGTTCCACTGACAAACATTGTGTTTTAAATGCATTTATTTGTTTCTTTTCAGAATAATTAGAATGAATCCCCAGCTTCGGTAAATACTTGAATTATTCTACGATTTAACACGATTCTATATTCTCTGATGCGTATCTGTTACACGCAAGTTTATCTTCCGATAATGAGCACTACAGAGAACATTGTATATTCATTTGGAATTTCTTGCTTTTCATCCATTAGTTTAAGGATTATTAACAAATATGTATCAAATGTTAGGAATAAGCAGTAATACAGTAATGCAACAAAAGTTAAAGGATAAAATGAAAAAAATATTTCAGGAGAGAATTTATACAGTTAAAATCGTTATACATGGATATCTGTTCCAGGTAAGCCAGCTGAGTGTCAAAAGGCCAAAATCTAGATTTTTTATCTTTGTTATGTAATGTGAGGTTTTGATTAGAGGAAATACTAGTGAAATTCACATCTATTTGTATTATTGGAAAAGTATTTCTAGCAATATAGGCTTTCTCTAAACTTTGTAAAGTTTTTAAATTTGTACGAAATATAGGTCAAGGGAGATAAATGGAGACAAGAGTTTATCAAGTTCGACATAGATGATTTCCCCAATAGCTCCCAAAGCAAGAGATCAACATTTCAAACCTGATTTTTCTCACTTTTTTCCTAACTAGACTCTAAAGATAGACTCAAAGTTATTTCGATAAGTCGCGTAACACTTATCTATACAGTTATTCACATGAAACTTTCACGTTTTCTATTGGATTCCTTACCAAATGTACCCAAACATGATTATGAGAGAAATGTATATAGCAGGTGTCGGCAGCCTATTTTACACAACGATGAACTTTTTGCCCGGTTCAATTACAAAATGAACGAGCGCGTGCCACCATCAAGAGGTTAACGCTGCTAAAATCGAAATGTTAGGCTGACCTTCGCGTGCCACAAACAAATCTCTTGACGTGCCACTTTGTGGCATGCGTTCCGTACGTTGCTGACCCCTGATATATATATATATATATATATATATATATATATATATATATATATATATATATATATATATATATATATATATATATATAATTTCTCTCTCTCACACACACACACGCACACACACACACACACACACGCTTAAATCGTCTGAAGGTCCATTTTCAAATGATTCTAGCAATAAAGTTTGTGCCAAATGCGGTCTAAGAAACGTACGTAGATAGTCAGAAAAATCATATAGAATATTATTCCTAATGGTAATTTTTTGGTATAATTTTCTACAATTGGTGAGACCGATTTCATGAAAACAAAACTCTATGATAGAGCGTTTGCTCATACAAATGGAAACAAAAGTTTATATCACTCCTTTATTATATCCTTTATGTACCGTGATAACATAAATTTAATTACTGTGGATACATTCTCAGACTGAATTAACTTTACCTGAAATTTAATCCTCAACCTATAAGAAAAATATGATTCATCGACCTAAAACTAATTTACATATCTATCTACATTTATTGAAAGTAACACGAAGAATATTTTCATTTCAGACGACCAACGGTGACGTTCCAAGCTCCATATTGGTGAACCTTTCTACCTCTTCATTGAAGAGCCTGCTCCCTGCTGTAATGTTCACAATTGTTATCTTGTGGGTCCCATCGAAATCCTACACAATCTAAAGACACAAAACCCTATCAGTTGGGATATCTGTTCTTTATGGATACGAGCTGAACACAGATTCTTTAAGTAAATGTCATCTTTTTGCAGTCTTTAAATAGGTGCATAGAATCATCTGTATGTTATGTGCATATATTATTGTGGACGCCCTGTTAAATCTGAAACTAGATGTGTATAAAGTTTGTAAAAGTATTCAGCATCATTTAAATGTTATTATTATTTCACGTTGTCATTAAAATATGTTACTTGGAAAAGCAGTGTTATTCTCGACGTTGGTACATGCTCATAAGAATACTACATGTTTGATCTAGAGTTTGATACAGCTGTGTAAACCGTATTTCTGTATCACACCCACCAACCCACCCACGCAGAGTCGGACTACTTTGGTTTCTTCTGTGACGTTCAGTCGTACTTACTTATAGGCTCTTGTCAAACGCAATTCGTTTGGAATTGCTTTCATACAGTAAAGCTATAAATATTTAGAATGCATGAAAGAGTGGTATATAATAAATGCAAAACAGCATTCTGAGTTGGAAAGATTTCGTTTGATATGACACAGGAATAAGCTTTGGCCTGACGGTCTCGACGTATCCTTACTCCATATAAAATTTTCTCTTTCCTTCGACTCAGAACAAGAACACCTACGCAGTTATGTGTATTTGTGTTCCATTTTATCAAATTGCAGTTAAATTTTTAACTTTACGCGAAAGATATATTATTTCGTGGATATCCTTTTATCCTTTTTGTTCAGGTATATTTACTCCGCTCTCTCTCTCTCTCTCTCTCTCTCTCTCTCTCTCTCTCTCTCTCTCTCTCTCTCTCTCTCTCTCTCTCTCTCTCTCTCTCTCTCTCTCTCTCTCTCTCTCTCTCTCAGAGATGGTTTCGCATATAATGTTTCGAGAAGTATTCATACCTACAAGCTATTTCCACAAAATGTTGTACTTGATATACCCACAGCCTCTAAATAAATGTATCCTGTGTAGTGCTGATATATTTGTGGTGACTGATATTTTTATAATACCTAAATTAAATGTATCCTTTGCGGAGATTCATGTATTTATAACATCGAAATAAATGTGTCCTGTACGAAGACATATATTCCTAACCTCGAAATTAATGTATATTGTGTGGCGACTTTCGCATCAGTATTTGACTACGTAATCAATATCCAAAACTTCTCTTTTCATTTGTACATTATATACCAAAAATAGAGAGTAAATCTAAAGTGTATAATGCTTAATGTTGGTGTTAACCTGTCCTAATTTGGGCAGCAAGGGCTACCCAAATTATTTGTCCACTTGGATAAAATTTCAACAGCATACTATAGTTTGACAACAGCATTTTATATTGGAACAGGGTTTGGAGCATTTGAATATAACTTTAAAATACAAGGCAACATTCTGTCAGATGCCATTTACAGCCATGCGGTGTCGATACTAACTTTTTGTATAGTTCATTATCGCATTCGTCAAAAGTCTCGTATGCATTCATAACAATGTTCTTTTGCAAAACAGACAAGGCAAAATTTCATCTTTGATTTAGAGTTTACAAGGTGTTATTTTTTCGTCGGTATAAGTATTAAGCTCTGCGAAATTTTTAATATGACCGGTTCAACACTCAATTTATTTGTTATTTCACTGACAATGTAAATTACAATATATTATGCAAATATTATGATATACGGTATTATAGAAAATGTAAATGGATTACCGATAGAATATGATGACATTATCATTCCAACATTCCAAGTATGTACCAAACTAAAATGCTTACAGCTTTTGGAAATTATTATGAATAAATTATGTCTTTATCATTTATTACTCCACCCCCAACAATGTGTTGTTTCACAAATATTTCAACTCTTAAAGAAAGTAACAGAAAGAAGCGAAGCCAAAAATATCTGTAAAATTCTACAAACAATTAATTTACAAACTGAAACTTTCAAGACACACTTACAGCGTTGTTAACTAAATTCTAATGAACCTAATGTTCTATCCCAAGTCCAAAAATATAGAATGTGCTGATGTACTAATAATCTTGAATGTGCTGATGTACCAATAGTTGATGTTGTTTTGGGTCTAACGCCATTTCTCAGTGCATGATATGCTATACATGGCGGCCAGTATAAATAGTGGAGGAAGAAACTGACAACTTTGGCCATTGATTCTAACCAACACAGACAAGGATTTGATGGCGGCGATCGGTAAATGCGAGCTCTTTAGACCATTCGGCCACCCAGAGCCCCTCTACCAATGACCTTAAAGTGTCATAATAATATAATATAGACTGGCTTTGAATGAATTGAATTATCCATAAGTATTGTCTTCTTCCAAAGAGTCAACGTGCACTTTGTAGTTACTATGAATAATCTAAAGTAATGATTCCTCTCAAATTATATATGATCAAAGCAATAAATGATTCCACAGACTGCACTGTAGCATGAATAAATAATTGTTTACCTAGTCTCTTTTACATACTAACTGTCATCTTACCTAAGGCGTAATAGTACTTTCTGGAGAACCAATGCTTTCTAACTGAAAAATTACTAATTCGTGAAAAAGGTCAGGCATTGAGCTTACACTTTACCAAACATCTAGATTACCATTTATAACCATGAAAAATTTAAGTAGATATTATACGACAATAGTCAGATTGACCAAAACTATCCTTAATCAGGGACAAAGGTCAAGCACATAATAAAATAAATATACATGACATAAAGGAAATATATTATAGGATTCTCAGTTAATAAGCAGCAAAGGAAATGTTCGTGTGATATCTTTAAAAGAACAGAAATTTGAAAATCTATCCTTAAAAAGACCCGTAAATTTCATTGCATTTAAGGTATATAAAACTTTACCTTTTCATGGTAAAATTAACATTATTCCACGTATGCTGTTTCTTTGTCTTTCATGCACATTTAAAATACTAATCAAATCATTGGTATTTAACATATGTTTAAAATATTGTACATGGATACCATTGTGGAATCTTCTTGTACAATGTACCATTGAGGTTTATTGATTGTATATGCTTTAATCATATTGTGCTTGTTTGTGTATCTTCATGACTATGCCTTTTTTCAATCATCCAAGAAAATAGTTTGCGGTTCAATATGCTTCATAAAGCAAAGAATTATTGCTGATGCATAACATGGCCAACTTTGATGGCTTTTTATTTAAATATAAAACATGGTCAAGAGAGAGAGAGAGAGAGAGAGAGAGAGAGAGAGAGAGAGAGAGAGAGAGAGAGAGAGAGAGAGAGAGAGAGAGAGAGAGAGAGAGAGAGAGAGAGAGAGAGAGAGAGAGAGAGAGAGAGAGAGAGAGAGAGAGAGAGAGAGAGAGAGAGAGAGAGAGAGAGAGAGAGAGAGAGAAAGAGAGAGCATACAATTCGTCTCAGAGCATATTGCAGCACTTCAGACAACGTCCAGCAATATTGGTAGAAATACAATAAGTTAAAATAGGAGCGATCACATCATAAGGAATATATAGGAATAGTAATATTTCAAAACATAGTTACTACTTGTAATGAAGTGTAAAGTAAGCATGTCTTAAAATGCTTTTGCATGATAAAACTGCCTTAGGTGTTATTGTTTCGTCCATTTAATTCACGTATTCGTCACTAATTCAGACTGGCTTGTCTTAACACAGAATCGATGTATATCTTTCTAGTATTCGAAGTGGTGCTTACATCGTCATCATATGCGCTGTTTTGTGTCGCACACTGATATAATTCATTACAAATATTTTGCAGTTTGTGTCACTCAATTGTAGATCATGGTTAATGGCAAAACACAAATTAAATACTTTATATAGAACTGTCCAAAAGAGGCATTGTTGTATGATGTCATTAAACTATGACAATTGCAATCAGATCAAATTCTTAGTAAGTTAAATATGAAGAAGGTGAACTTCTTTCTTAATGTTTTCTGTATTTGTCTCGTGTGCACTTTGGAATTGTGTGTACCATGGCCACATTCTAAGTAGAAGTAGTACAATAAGCATATGATTTCTCTGATTCATTGGTAGTTGATCAATGTTTGACAATTTATTTTCCCCCAAAATCAATACTCGTATAGCATTCAGCCACCACTTTTTAAAATGGCTGTATCGTAATAGATGCAGTTGTTCTTTGCGTTTCACTTCCACGAGCTCTCTGAACATGCGTTCCCATAGTTAGGAAGGCAAACTATGAATGCTCTCTTCCGTTGTATCCATGAGGAACGCATTATTTTTGGACCTACCTAAGGAAGGTAGTGATTGTGTGAAGACCATCTTAGGTAAGCCGAGTCTTTATAATCTCATTCGTGAAGTGTCTCCCCACAACCGGGACATCATACGTTATTCCATTCTCCCAAGTAGTACAATCCAGCTCTGGATGAAGATTTGGTAGTAGGGTCTTCCATATATTTAGGCCATATCATTTGAACGTCTGTAATCGACTTTTACAGTCACAATAGGCAGGCAAAACAACATAAAACGTGTAATCTTATTTGATAGACACTGGTAGATGAGCCAGTGACAGCATCCAGAGTGATTTGATTTGGAAGTGCACGGATGAGATCGCTAGGTAGGTACACTCACGGCATCGCTTTTGCCAGCAACACAGAAAGGTTGAGCTGCATCGCTTTCACGTCGAAATCGGTAAGGAACACAAACTGTATCGTTTTTGATGGTGGTAGAGGAGCGGCAAGGCCGTGCTAATGTCGCAAGCCACGGAATCGATCTGGTCGCAGGACACAGCATTGAACTCCAGTTCATAAGCAAACTTGAAATGTGTAGTGCGCCCCTCGCTCCATTGCTGAGTTAATTGTGTCAGTATCGATGAAAGTGTGCTTGACTCAAATTTGTCCATGGAGTTCAGAATAGGACCCTCGATTGGCTGTTGCTGTGTTGAATTATTCCTCATCTTTCTAGGTTAGCCTTTTTATATGGCAATGAAGTCTTGTGGTCTGGAAGTCGCACTAGTTTCCTGTAAACAATTTAAAAGACTTTTTTAAGGGGAAGGACAAGTTGGTGGTTTTCTAAACGTACAATGTTGTGTGGTTTTAATGTTGTCAAGCGAAAGTCAATATCGTCTCCAAATTGTAGAGCTTCTTTCATTAAAGTTCTATACTTTACTCGATCGACAGTTCAGTGTCAACACTTTTGACTTGCATCTGGTAAGAATTTTTCTCCATCGGTCTTAGTTTTAGTATCCCAGAGTTTTGGAGACGCCGCTTGCAAGACTATCAATTGTGCCTTTTAGGTTCTCGTTCGTCCATGCACCTAAAGATTCCTCTTCGATTCTCAGGGTTATGCTTATGAAGGCGATGGATGCATTCAGTGTCAATGTAAATAACTCAATTTCACTATAAGTATATAGCTTTCATCCAGCTTCCAACCTGTGAAGATTTAAGTCAAAAGAGACCTCTTGTTTGATCCTGGATTTACAGTCTTACGAAAGTATACTTCAGAGAAGACTACGGACTACTCCTTTTGGAGATAAATGTCAAAATACTTCCTATATGCGTCAGGAGAAAGGAAATTGGGCTCTAGAATTTCTAGAACGTCAAAGCAAAGTAATGACCGATAGAAAAGTGAGACAGATGTAAATATACAAGTTTCATTGACAGACAAAAGACATTGGCCTTCAAAGTGTTCTATGAAAAATAAGAACAAGTATTAGAAAGAGTAAGAGGGAGAGAAAGATAGGTCTTAAGAAACAGAATAATCCATCCCCGTCAAGAAATGCAAGAAATTAGGACCACTAGAAGAAACAACAGAGGAAGAACCCATACCAGTGAAGAAACCCCAAACCCAAATAGAGATAGACAGAACAGAAAGAAAATAGACTTTTTTGATGTGTTATGAAATTGTCGCTTTGATTCAAAGAGGAGAATATACTAAGGAAAACGTGTCATTGTCTTGATCTGTTAATGCTATGAATAAATTACGTAATCACACCCTCACACGCACCCCATTCAATCATGTTGAAAAGAGATTTATGTCTACCTGATTTGACATTAATTGATTTTGTATCTCTTTTCCATAAGATTTCGATGGACATGAAAAGGAACATTGGATGTTTGATTATGACAACTTTTGGACTTGATAGCAATAGCTTTAACTGTCTTAAACCCTTCATTCGGTCAAGATCTTCTCCTCCTGATGTTGGTAATGCTTTGATAGTGGTATTAATAACTGCTACTGCTGTCATCTCATTGGCGGATGATGGAAAGCTTAGAAAGCTTGGAACACGAATGTCTTTTCCCTTGGGTTGAGTTAAAGAAGTCCGATACATTTCTTTCAGATACTTTAACTCTGTCAAAACTTCTTGTAGCTCACACAGCGTTTATCTCCATGGACTTTGATCTGTCCTCCATTACACTTCAAAGGATTTATATTCTCTTCTTCTTCTCCATTTCGTATATCCTCTTCCAACTGTTGTTGAATAAAACACTTGGTCTGATTCATTTTGAGCTTGTTAAAATCTGTCCAATTTTTGTTTCTTTGTGTTTCTAAAATCCTAGAGCAGCAAAGTATTCTATGGAAGACGACAGAAAATCAGCTAAGTCCAAATAATAGTTATCCTGTTCTGGATACATTACTGTCCCATTCGTAGCCGTTGTACCATCACTCTTCCTATACACAGCAAGCGCACCCAATTACATGGTTTTCATAGTCTCCACCATACTCAAACTATGTCGAAATGATAAACTGAATACGAACGCTATCGCGCCCATATGCGAATGTTAGTCTCGCGTCCACACTTTTCTGTTTGGAAGGCATATTCACAGCAGGTCTGACTGAATTTTGTACCAAGCATTTGGATTTCTGGAACATGTCAATCCGTATCTATCCGGCTTTAGCACACACACACACACACAGACACAAACACACACACACACACACACACACACACACATATATATATATATATATATATATATATATATATATATATATATATATATATATATATATATATATATATATATATATATATATATATATATATATATCATCATCATCATCATCATCATCATCATCATCATCATCATCATCATCATCATCATCATCATCAATCTCTTAACCCAAAACGTCGTTGGAACACTACAGTTGACTTTACAACCAATTCTCTCCGTCTTTCTCTTTTCTCTACTGCCCTTTGTGAATCTACAATTCAATATGCCTGTCCACTCATTAATGTTGTCTTTTCATCTCTTTGACTGTCTGCCTCATCTTCTGCACCCTTGCACTGTGCCTTGCAAAATTGTTTTGCCAGTCCAGATGATCTTGAGATATGACCATACCTCTTCA
Source organism: Potamilus streckersoni (assembly GCA_016746295.1). Taxonomy (NCBI): domain Eukaryota; kingdom Metazoa; phylum Mollusca; class Bivalvia; order Unionida; family Unionidae; genus Potamilus; species Potamilus streckersoni. Next base: position 2,605,127 of record JAEAOA010002354.1, on the reverse strand, counting down.
GTTTGTGCTTTTTTTACAGTGGTCAAGAGGTCTTTATAGGATTCGATGGCTCCTTAGATCCTGTTGTTGATTCTTTGTTGGTTACATGGTCAACATATGAGAAGCCCAATATTTTGCGGCAGCAACTCATTTCAAAGTTTTGAATCCTTCTTTGTAGATCTGATGTAAGTGTCCATGTTTCACAAGAATAGGGGCTCCGTGTGGCCGAGTGGTCTAAAGCGTTGTCCGTTACGGATCACTGCCATCTCACCTCTGTCTGCGTGTGTTCGAGTCTAGGATTCGGTGAATGTGGATATGTGAAAAAGCTTGCCAGTAGCTTCTCGTGGGTCGGTGGTTCTTTTCGGTGATTTTCCGGTTTCTTCCTCCACCATTAATACTGGCCTCCATGAATAGCCTATCATGTGCTGAAAAATGGCGTTAAGCCCAACAACAACAACAACAACTTCACAAGAATACATAAAGATGGATATGACAATCAAGCTCACCAGCCTTATATTGGAACCAAAAGCAATGTTGGTGTCTTTTCATATTGGCGTTAAGTTTGCTATTGCTGCTGTTGTCTGGGCAATCCTGCAAAGTAGTTCTTGTTTGAAGCCCTCATCTGTGATAATTGATCCCAAGTGTTTGAATTTTGTGACTCTTTATAGGTTTTGTCCACTGACTTTTATGTCTGCACTGGAGCAATTGGTGTTTTCTGTCATAAGTTTGTTGTTCGGCCCTAATCTCCATACCTTGTGCTGTGGAGGTTGTGTCGAGGTGCTCAACTAAGTCGTTCAGTTCTTTTTCTTTCCTGCTAAACCAACAATGTCATCTGAGAAGAGAATGTTGGTACTTGTTCTTCTTCCGATGCTGACAGTACACTATATTTATACACACACAAACACAGACACAAGTACCTTGTTCCATTGTTACACCTGTTTTGAAAGCCATCAATATGTATACCATGTTGGCTGCGTTGAGGCATTAATACTCGTGTTGAGGTTGCCATTTAAACAGGACTATCTGATGTATATGACGACATCATGGACCTATAACAAAGTCGCAGGAACAGAAATATGGAATAGAAGAATATATGCGGAGAGAAAAAGCTGTCTGAAGAAGGTCTTGCTCTATGGACTCACTGTGAGACGTAGTTTAAGGAAGAAAATAAGACCAGTGAGATGTTTACATATATTAAGTCACTTTGGTTAGCAAACTCTATATAAAAAATGCTACTCAGTCATTGCCCTTTTGTTCGTGTGATTTGTACATGTTATTTTTCGTTATCTATGTCTAAACAAAATCTTAAAACTCTTTACAATAGCCATCCCCATACATACTTTGTACCTATAATACCACTTACGTGTTAAACACACGGGTCTATTTAATTATGGTTTGTCACTCAAAAGGCTCCAAAGCGTTAACCAATGGGTGCCACTATAATTATCATTTGTCCCTCTGGAGGCTCATACAAACTATTACTATGACCATATAGAAGAAGTCCTTGTAATATTTAACTTGCATAAAGACACAAGTCTGTCCATTTTATGGTTTTGGTGGTGGTAGTGGTAGTAATGATGGGGGCTGACGCGAAGAATCAAACTCCAAAGGCATTGTCCGTGAAACAGTGCTGAATAATTATGAAAAATCAATGGCAGGATGCAGTTTAAGAAAAAGGTTTGTTCTTATCTATTCTCGGCTGATTTGTCGGCGAATAGTGTCATCTAATCTCAACCAGTCGCGGATCGCTGTTTAATTAACGTATGTCAAGATACCTCATAATTCCGGAATTTGCCATATTTCGCCCTGACATACATTGCGTGAAAAAGAGCTCAACAAAGGTTTAGATTTAAAATCAGGTTACAAATAAGGACAACCAACTGCTTTCAATACTCCCATCAACCCATCTGTTCCTCAATCATCCATATCAGTACTTACAAATCAGAGCACATTTACTTTGAAGCAGTGGATTCAGGTTTGACAAGATTATATAAGTTGACCTGTTTAACTTTTTGTTCGCACTCATATCTTTATCACAGGTTTTAAATTTAAATTATCCCTAACATTGTTCACTAGCCAAGATTTTATCGAGAACTTATTCACATAGAGCTCAAAAATACATACATACTTACCTACCTCGTACAGCTACATACATACATACATACATACATACATACATACATACATACATACATACATACATACATACATACATACATACATACATACATACATACATACATACATACATACATACATACATACATACATACATACATACATACATACATACATACATACATACATACATACATACATACATACATACAATACATGTATTTACATACCTACATTTAATTTCATAATAAGTAATGTAATGTAAACCATAGTTGTTTAGTTCAATGGTCCAATTTTAAAATATCACTCTGAAGAAAATCTGGTAGCAATATGGATGTCTAATGATAGTTGTTCTATAAACCTTCGTTCAGTAAATATGCCTATTAATATCCATGCTGAATATTCAGACACTGCTCTTTCTGAAATTATCTATATTGTAGACAATACTATTAGCACCGTCAGTCTTTATTAACCAAATATGTTATGAAAACGTGCAGGCAATAAACCCACACAAATTCCAACAAAACAAAGTATTATACATACACACATACTTACATACGTGCAGGGAAACACCAACACACTCAGTCGGACACATAATAGTTATTACAGACAGACGAAGAGGAGACGGATGGATATATTAAACAGAGCGAATGGGAGAATAATAACATGATTATCTCTACGATCGAACAATTACATCAAGATGGCCTCGCTGTTCAGATCGAAGTTGAAAAAATTAACGACGATTTTGAGATAATACAGCAGCGACGTGAAGAAGGCATGTATGCACTTTCGGCTGAGAATAGATTTATCAAAGTACTCCAACGCGAAATGGAAATGTCATTAGCTGATTTATACGAACAACATGATATATCTAAAGTTGTTCCATTGGCAAATGCCATTGAGAAATACAATCAGATTTTCTCGGCAATATGAAATTCGAGTTTCTGTAAGTACGCGTGTGAGACTTTTAAAGAAAACTTGAATTGGAATCTATTATGATTCCCACAGTATTAGAAGAAAGACAAACGAATAAAGTTTTTTTGTCTCTTGCCGAGAGAGGCCTCAGTGTTTGTCACAAATACAACTTAACAGTCAATTCTTCACAACGTATATCGAATTATTACCGTCTTGGTCAGTTAAACCAAAACGTATTTTCCTCCTCCAGTAAATCCCACGATGTCATTGGTGATTGCACCTAAAACTCGAAGGATAATATTAGCCCACAAAGTATTGCTCGTATTTAACCGTCCTTGCTCATCCTGAAACTTAACGACCTCATCCGGATCAACCCCAGTGAGACGAATAAGATCATCAAATTCAGGTTGCGTCACATACGCAGACATCAAATTCACCTGGGAACTTACTTATAGCAGAGCTTCCGTAAATATCTACTATTATAAATCAATAACTTGTTTAAAACGACCACTTACGTATTCGTGCACGACTTTATGCAGTAGAGCTGATGACCTTGAAATGGCGTTAAGTACCGCTAGCACTTCTGCACTGCATATTGGTGGATCCATTGTTGTTTGTGTTTGTGTTTGTAATGTTGTATACCAGACTGGTATGCCGCCCATTAAGCTACTATATCTGAGAAAAGTTTCTCTTTTTGGAGCCAATTCATACGAATTAAAAATTATCAATTCCACCTGGATCAACCACGTAAGAAAGACATTAAGTAAATGGGCCAGAACACCCATCGAGATTTAAGTTAACGGCTTAAATACGATTTGTTTTTACCGGTAATTGATCACGCATGAAAACCCTTCTGAAGTTTTTTTTATATTTTTAATCGCCGATCAACATAAAGCAAATATAAATTGGACATGTGGAGCTTTAGCGAAACGTCCCAGGCAGCCTTAGACCTTGTCCATACCGCGTTCCTAGTAATCGTAGACCATATCTCTTTTTGACAGTGTTTATGTCGCCGGATTTTGTTGTGTCGCTGATCGCATCCTCAGAAAGATCAAGATTCGCACCAGATTTGACTTCTTGGCTTCATTGTAGTGTTTGAGCTGACGTTCAGTCAACTATAATTTATTTGGTCCCTGCAAAGCAGTTGTTTTTAGAGTTCTTTTCTCCAGAATTCTTTTTCGATACGGAGTGTATTTGGCATATTCTGACCAGGTGACCGAGTAACATTGATGTGATGATATGAAATTATAACATTATGAATGACCTAATTAACATTACATAATTTCAAGGGGGTATCAATGATACTCATTCGTCCACCAACACCTTCAAGCAACATTGTTTTATCTGACAATATGACAGCTATTGATCTGTAATTAGCAATAGCACCTGGTGTTACGCGAGCCCAAAAATGTATATGAACAAGCTAATCTAGGTGTTCGAGGGAGAAATAATTAATCGAATACTTAGATATCTGCAAACAAGAATAAGCATCCTAATCACGACCCATGAATGACATCAACCGATGATATACACATGCAACTTGATAATTCTCTAAATTCAATTACACTTTATCAGATGGTTATTTATGACCATTTATCCTCAAAGAGACTTCAGAAACTTCAACACCATTGGGTGTTGCACCTGAATCCTGAAACGCTATGAATATATGTCGAGGTGGTGAAACTCTGCTGTGCAGCTTTACTGGAATTCTCGCGCTTGAATGCTTCACATTCTCCTGTGGTTTTCGTCCTTTTAACACTGCCAATGGTCTTATCACGAACAACTTTGATGGCTTTCATACCTAATTGTTTTGCAATCGGGATAGCGTTGGGACTACCCTTCTAAATAAACATTGAACAACACCGCCTTATCCATCTCCGTAGATCATTTTATAAACCGATTATCGTGAATTTATCACCCTGACGTGTTCAGGTCTAAGCTGGGCATTGTGCATAATCATGTTATTCTGTTATCCCCAATCTAACTGTGCTAATCGTCGGTAATTCATCGATCAGTGACTTATAGATGCCACTGTCCATGACACCACCGGTAAATAAACGCTGATAAATATCAGCTGATTCATTGATGATTTTGTAAGAAATGTTGCCGGTTTGTCTTCAAACAATCAGAATTTCTAGTCGATTAACATCGGATAGGATATTACTGGGACTTAGTTTATCCTGAATCACTAGCGATTCAGCGATCATATTGCCACGTTGTTTTCTAAGACCTTTACTGCGAATGGCAAGACCACTTCCGCTCGCTTTTTCAAGGGGTTCTTTTTCCTCTATAGAGGCTGTCCAAATTGTTATATTTTGGGCGATAATATATCTCCCAGTAATGGATTTTAAGTCGCTTCCATCACTCATTTCTCAAATTCTTCATATAAAGGCTTATCTTTTATGATTTTAGTTATAACATATTATTATAGAAACACAAAAGAAACCCATTTTGATTCTGAAATAAAAGACGTACTTAGATTTAATATTTCACGATGGATAAGATATCCTGCTCAAGCAACCGCTATAGGATTTGTTTTAAGTATTTCATAACCTTCTCTGGTAAATTCGGCAAGTGGTTTTTAAAACAGGTTCTGGTTCTGGTCCTGGTTCAACCAGATCCCGTATATCACAAATCTCAGCACGATTTATATCCTTTTTGCTTGATTCCTGTATTTCTTGCCGCAGTTGTGGTTGAGGAACAACTATTTTTTTTCTGGAAGATCTTTGAGATTTTTTTTGTTCAGTTCTTATGCTATTTGTTCAGTTGATTTAGCTGTTTGTTCGGTTGATTTAGCTGTTCGTTCCACCGATGGAAGAAGATCTTTAGAGGCTTTTGTGACTGATTTAAATAACTGTTCTGTACCCTCTTTAAATTCCACATGAGCATCCTAGTGTTGTTGCAGATGTTGTTTTACAGTTTCGCGGACAGGAAGATTCTTCTTAATCACATCCAGTCGTTAATGAACTAATTTTGCCATAGGAGATTCAGTAGGAAGCGCAGAATCACTCATTATTATTAATATTACATCAACGATTTCATTACAGATCACAAAGTCAGCAGATATACACGGTTTTACTGTATATCCAGTAACGTAACGTAATTTTTCCAAATACAATAAATTATAGGGATCCCAATTTGACATTGCCCTGGTCACGTGTATGAGCTATTAATAACATTCAGGGATTCAACATTGAGGTTACGTAGTTCAAGACACTAACTGGATGGAGTTGACAGGTAAAATTGATTATATCTATGAATCAGTGGATACCTATTTTTCCGCAGTCTATTTAGGAACACATTCTTTAATATGGTGATAGCAGACCTGTTTCGCTTGACTAACTCTACTTGTGGACTACATAGAGTACCAATTTAGATATATTTTTTATTTTTGTAAATAGCACTACTTATGCTGATATATTCTCTGCGAAAACCACCCATTTTCGAGTATTTTGATGGAAAACCTATTTTTCTTCAATAACTCTACCTGTGGATTGCCAGAGCAGTGCACCAATTATCATGGTCCATGTACTGATTTCTCCCCACTCGACAATTTACGTAGTGTGAATTTGAATATATTTATTATTATTGCAGATATTTATATTAGGTTTTATCAGATATCTTTCTAATCTGCGTTAGTGTAGTGGTAATGTCGTTGGTTTCCAAAACCATTATTGGTATGCTTCGTGCGTTCGAGCCCCAGGTTCGTCATATTGCTGGTGAGATTAAAACTGAAAGTTATGCATCGTGGGCTAAGGCTAAGCGTTCGAAAGTCAACCGGAAAACGTACTGATATCTGACAATTTGTTCATATCACCAGTCAAGACTGACCGTGGTGCAGTGTTGCACCACCTCGGGTTCGCCAGGGGGTAAGTATGGAGAAAATTGTCAGAAATCATTGAGCATCCTGTTGACCGTAGGTTACCATAGTTGTTATCAACCCCGTGAAATAGAAGACAAATTCTGATGTGATCGAGATTGGATAAGAGGAGAACAATGTTGTCAAGGCAGCCATTCTTGTGACGTTATATCTTTTATTGGAGAGTCAGAACAATAATACAAACAGTGAGATAAAGTCAGTATTATTATTACTATTGTACACAAATGAGTTCGTGGACACAGCATCTAAATACAAAACAAGCTGAGCTGCTTGTGTGAAACGTTGTTGTTTGTAATAATCATTTCCCAACAAATGTTGCCAAAATTCTTCTAGTTTTATAAATATTACTGTCGAAGCTGAACATTTACAGTTACGTGTTATTGTTGTTTATATGTAAATATATAGATGTGTATAATCCTTGCTAAGCCGGTTTTTGCAGCAGAGTCTGTTTATTTTTCCAGTATTGCCTACATATCTGCAGAGCTATATACATTTCCCAGATGTTCCATATGGTCTCTATTTTATATAATGTTTGTTAAACCAACATCAGCATATGCTCAAATTGTATTTTGTTGGTGTATCTATATGAGCACTTGGTGTATTTGATGCACGTAAATAAAGAACTACTTTCTATAGTAAACAAACAATGGACGCAGACGCCAGTACTTTATAATTATTGCGTTTGTCGGTGGATGAAGTAAACAAATATGTGAACCATTTGAAAGTAAGAAATGCCAAAGTTGAGAATGTGGATGAATTCATAGAATCACAGAAGAAATTTTCAACGAAGATGGCGACTGAACGTGATATGAGAAATGTTCAGCGATGGCTGCATGAAATATAAACAAAGAAAAAAGGAGTAACATTTTTTTAGACAATGCAATGAATGAATGAAAATAAGATTACATAACATAAAGCAAAAATATGGGAAAAATCTGTAATGAATTGTATAATCTGCACATACCAAACCGTTTTCACAATGAAATGCATTAATCAACATTGCCAAATATAAGAAAACTGGTTTTTATGGCAGGTGCATTGGAGTATTGAATTAAATATAGCATATATTCACGATACAAATATTAAAAATTGCAGGTATTATTCGAGACCAATGGGGGTTAATCAACTTGGAACTTTAATGAAACGAGCAGCCGAAAGGGCACAAATCCAGGGGAGAATTACCAATCATTCTGTACGGAAGACTACTATGACAAACCTGTCAAAAGCTGGGTTCCCTCCAACAAAGATAATGCAAGTGACTGGGCATAAAAATATGTCATCTATAACTGGTAATAGTAACGAGAATAAATCTACTTGCCTTTTTGCCTCTTTAATCTCCTCAAAATGTACTTTGTACTTTGTGGACTCTCTCTGCGAATACAAATTACGTATTGTTTGCCTCTTTAATTTCCTCAAAATGTACTTTGTACTTTGTGGACTCTTTCTGCTAATAAAAGTTACGTATTTACAAATACTGTTACACATCTGTGTACTATAATATGTAGGCCTATAAAATCCACACGACATTGTTGAAATCGAAATCACATTCCATAGTAAACTGTACGGAAATCCGCAAGAAATGAATCAGTTGTTCACCAAAATTAAACAATATTGAAACCAGTATCTTCTTAAGAATTTATGTTTAAAAACTTTCATATTTTTCCAGATTACGATTCCAAACTATCCATGGCAGACCAGAAACAGTTATGCAGATTGTTGTCATCGCCAGTCCCTGAAGTCACACGTACATCGTGCGGAAAACACACAGAAGGAGATAATCAGAATTTGGCTGTATTGACAGAAAATTAAAATCTCTCAATTCCTGACCAGCTGGGAAATTTGTTCAATGGTGCAATCATTCATAATATGACTCTAAATTTCATTTTCAGATAGACCAAAATGGGATTTCTTTTTTAAATAAGTGAGCGCGCGGTACGCTATGAAGTCAAAAGGTTGATGGGCGGAGCTATATGCGCATAAATACTATTATTGTGTATTAAAAAAGAATCTACGATTGTCAATTTATTTATTTCAATAATAAAATAATACATTTAATTATTAAATATATTTGGTTGTGAATTTTATTATTAAGTCTTTGGTAATGAAACAAAAATGAGCATATAATATAAAGGTTACTTCAGTTGAATGGGAAAATATGAACTCGTTTTTTCACATGGATATGCTGCACTCCCAAGGTCGTGTAGTATAGCCATTCGAAAAACTCGTTCATATTTTCCCATACAAATGCAGTAACCTATAATTCTTGTCACTTTATAATAGTACTCATTTCTCGTTTTTTTAACGAATCTCTTCATTTCATCGTATTGATTTTGTGTAGATTGCTTATTCGAACATTTAATTTAGGAGCTTAAAGTTATTTCTGACTTGCTTTGAATGTATTAAATCAATGAAATAAATAGTGGTCATAGATTGATTTAATTAGCAATAGTTCAATATATATTTCATTGATATTTATGTGGTTTGCAAACATCATTTTATTATGTATTGTCAAAATGGTTTGCATGGAATGTTGCATAAATCACTAAAATCAATGATATAGTACACTATTCCACATCTTCGCTCTGGCTTCTTTAAGTTAATCGACACCAGCATATATTTATGTATGTGCTTCTGCTATCGTTTATATTACCCATCATTCATTCTGCATTTTTTATGTCATCACCAATGGAATTTCAATTTTTTATATTGTTTTATCTGTGAATCTTTTCACTAATAGACTAGCGCTCCCACACAATAGTGGGAAAGTAGAACCGATGTTAAAAAGCATTTTCAATTAATTAATGTTATGCATCATTTTTTATTTTGCTTGGTGCCCGAAAAGGGTGATAGGATTATTGCTTGGTGCCCGAAAATGGTGATAGGATTTTTAAAGTTTCTAGTGGTTCAGTATTCTGGTCAACTATTTAATCGTAAGCATTTTTCAACATTATATAAGAAATATAATTGACATGTTTGATTCATTGAGAAGCAGTCGTTTTTAAATATTTTAGTTATTCAAAGTTTGACATAAAATGAAATGAGATATTACGTTTCTAAATGCGATTCCTGAGGTTCCCAAGTTTTATGATTTTGTCACGCATCTTGGCCTGACTTGTGTCTTTGTTGAATAACAGCATGACGTATCCAACTTGAGACAGGAAAACCGAGATACATGTTGCCTACACGATTTTCTAACACCCTTATTAGTTTTTTTAGCCTTTACTACCTGTACTCTAGCTCCTCCAAATTCTTTGAACCTTGCGATGACCTCTTTAAACCCGCTAATAACTTTCTAATTCATGATGATCGCGTTCTTCCAAATCCCAAATATTCTTCTTAAGTACAGAAATAATTTCACCATCCTGACCATAGTTGAGTTTCTTGTCCGCCTCTCCAAAATATATTGATTGAAATAGTACAAACAAGGATTGAACTTTGCATACTGTTACTTACCTACTTATTACCTCTCTATAAATAATATACACAATAAAAATCATGCATAAAAGCAATTACAAAAATAAAGATTGAAATACAGATATTGAGGAGATAGAGATAAAGTTAAGCAGGACACCAAATAGACAAGAATTCTACCGAGGCGGTGTCTCTCCTATTCTAGATTTATTTTTGAGAAATGGATTTGAAAAAATTAAAAAACCTTCGACATTGAATGGTATAAACAGCTTAAAATAGTATATCTCTGCATTATTGCAATGTTCGATTTGGATAGCAGAGAGTGTTTAATAAAAAATGTGTTTCGGGATACAATGTGTTAAGAATATATGATCTTAAAATAAGTAACAGAAAAGAAAGTGAAAGACAATTTGCTTTGTAAAATTTAAAAAAAAAATATTTCTAGACTACAAAGTGAAAATGAGGAAAAGAACTTACAGAATTGCGAATCAAAATCCCAAAATAATCCAAGAATTACAGACACAAGATCTAGTAATTTAAAGTCCTGTACAAAACTCTGTACATTTCCCGAGGAAATTCAAACACTGATGGCGATGACGTGTCTGATGCATTAGAGAGTGATATGTCAACAGTCTTTTGTTGAATCAAAGTAAAATAATACCAGGTTTGAAGTCATAAATGCAGAGATTATTACACCTCTGTCCCTTTGGTTACTTTTATCAAAACTAAGAGAGATACGTGAAAACAAGCCATGAGACAATGTTACAAACGTATTTTTTTTATGAACTGATCACTTAGAAGTGAAACGAATATATATATATATATATATATATATATATATATATATATATATATATATATATATATATATATATATATATATATATATATAAATGGGTGCATTGTTACTGTTTTATTGCAACCGTAATATCATGGACTATGATTATCAATTAAATTAAATCCTTTCTAACATTGCCTTTACACTGGTAGAGTGTCTTTCTAAGTTTGAATATATAGAACAAGAATAACCAGTTATAATGAATACTGAATGGTAAGTTCTTGATGTGCATCAGAATGTATTAAATGAACTTTGATTTTCTTTGCAGATTCATAGATATTTTTTCCAAAATGCAAAACTTTGATGGAACGTTATTTCAAATGAATATGCTTCGCATGTTTTGGCTACTTATTGTCAGGTCTTAGGAGGGAAAACTGAAAGTATTAAATTGAGCCTTTTTGTTCTGCCTCGTTCCTTTTCCCTCAGACTTCTTGATTAGTAAAAAGGAGTACTATGGTGTGTTGATTGCGCAGTTCAGTAAGTTAGAAGCTTTCTCTGGGATAAATTATCTGTATTGCAACCTCTGTAGTTCGCATGATTTAATTCAATAACAAGATAAATGTTTTCATTTTCTTTATCGGTGGGGATAGGATAATGTTGTTGGTGGTGGTGATGGTAGAGGGAATTGCTTGTTAAGTTCACTGTGGTTGCACTGGAGGAAAAAACAGATATAAGAAAACAGCTACAACGTTTACAAGTAATGCTGGAACAGAGTGTTTGTGTCAGAATCCTTCTTTTTCATAAGAAGGTAATTGCTATCTTCTACTTTGTTTTTGTGGAATATATTTATGACCACACAGATCAAGCAAAACCAGATCACTGTAGAACTGAATTTATTGCTTGAGAGACCTTGTTTACATTGGGCGTTTAGGTCCGTTTTCAGCTATTGTTAATTCCATTCACATTCGGATAGGTATCTCGTTGAGTCTTGGTGCGTATAGCATTGCCCTGTCTGGTATAATTTACACTTCTGTGATTTAATTTATGCTTAGCGTTCAGTTCAATTTCCATGACATATGTGCTGGCAGCAAAGTCATGCAGCCTGTTATCTCAATGAGTTATTACTACGAAGTAAGGTCACTGTGACCTACATTTAATACCCAGTGACTTTGGTGAAGTCCTGCATCGGAATCACTGCCATTAATGTTTATCATAGGGAACCAGCTGTCACAAACCCAACCGGATCCTCAACATCAACTTAACATTAGTACAGAACAAAGAAATCTGCACAGTTGTTATCACGCCAAATCGTTCAAAATGGATGAGCTGAAGAGTAAGATAATTAACAAGTATGCGAGACGCATTCAAAATAATGTCTTGAACTGTTGTGGCTGTTCAACACAGCTCTTTAAAATGCGTCCCTTCCAACTTCTCTCCAGTCTGATTACCCTACTATTACATGCCATTTGTGCATTCAACTTTTAGTACGTTGTTTATTTAATGAAAACAACTCTTTCAACTGCATGCAAGTTAAAATAGTCTCTCTTTCAGGGAATCTTTGAGAACGGGATCCAGTCAAAACACTTTGAGTTAAATCAGGTTTTCATCTTTGGAAACTCTTCATATTTGGCAAGTAGCTGTTGGTGATTTCAATTCAGTCTGGTTTTGATTATTCCTCAACGAAGAATGTATTTATGTTACACAAACCTTTTATAACATTCAAATGATTGTTAATATGAGAATACCCGTTATAAAATAATTATCTTTCATTTATGCAAAACCATTTTTAAATAACGTAACCTAATCAATATTGTGGGATATGAAAGCAAATTGCATTCCATAAACCTTTTACAAGTGGTTCATGACATCAGCTGGATAGTAATCACTTGATTTGAACTGAGCCGTTAACAGGACAGCGATACAATTTATCAACTTTGAGATAAAGAAAGCACTGAACGGCTTAATGTTAAACAAGAAACGGCCTTTCCAGCCATTATTATGATATGTGTGCACCAATATGAAAACGTAACCTCAGGTATCTTGTATAGGATGGATTATTGTTTGGGAGAATTAATGACTAGCAATTAATTGAACAAAAATATTTTTACTGTCATTAACCTCACTTTCGTTGCATTTATAATGGGCAATTGGAGCCAAAAGTGTTTGAGACATCAAAGTGTGTCGAAAGATGACTCCAGTGAATTATCTATAAGCAATTTTCACTGCAAACTCATGCACACCATCCAATATCACCAAGAAGTGTTGCGGTTGTACTTCCACTGAAGACCTTTCAACATCTAGATAAAAAGCAAAGATACTTTTAAGCGATTGGCTGATAAACGTTTGACACACAAGGTATAAGGTATCCGACGCAAAGCGAAAATTGTTGAACCATATTTCTGGAATTTTATCTAATAATGATAAAGCGGTTTCTTTGTTTAAACCTTTTTATACAATATATGTTCAATAATCAAAGGTAAGCATGGATGGTAGTCATTGAAGTCAGTACAATCCACAAATAGAAATTCATGTATTTGATTTTTTTTACGCTTACAGGAAAATGATAATCATATAATATTTTACATGGCTTCATTATGCAACCATGGAATAATGCCATTAAATTATTAATATATCCATCCGCAGAGGGGGTATCAGTATCGAATCTGATTGAGAAACGGCTGGCCATATCTGCTTTGAAGTGTCCCAGCAGATTATTCATCATAATGACTCATGATTAGTCTTATGTGTTTTATTTTCACTTTTGATTTTGTGGATAATAACAGATTATTCACTTGCACATTAAGAATTTGCAAAGACTAAATACCCTCCTTATGCTGGAAACGTAAACATTTTACTTGTTATGTTATATGCGTTTCCATTATATTTGTCACCTGTTAAAAGAGCACAGGACGTCTGTGCATAATGTTTATAATTTCAAGACAGGATCAATTATAATAGTGATAAACTAACCATTGTCACCGCCTCTTCATCCTCGATGGTACTGGACAATTACGTCTTATTTGGAAACAAAATAATATTAACGGAAGAGATTGGATACTGCACAGACTCCTGTTATTGCCACATAGAAATCAATTTTTTATATCTAGTATTTATATCTTAGTATATCTTTAACTAAGGTTTACAATCTATTAATCACGAAATAGATAATTCGTATATCACCGTATGAAACGTCTCTCTCTCTCTCTCTCTCTCTCTCTCTCTCTCTCTCTCTCTCTCTCTCTCTCTCTCTCTCTCTCTCTCTCTCTCTCTCTCTCTCTCTCTGAGCACCTAAGGCTTCAGTCAACTTTATGGAATCAAAACGCATACTGAATTCGACTGATTGACGAAAATAATATACTGCATTGCTTACCATTTAAAAAGAGATAATTTTAACCGGAATATTCTGTTCAAAACAACGTTAATTTTGGACACACTGCATACCACACTTCTGTTTTCGTGACCCGCCATATGCCGGCATATTCTTTGAAATTATATAATGTTTATGAATCGGGCGCTAGAAATGAAATACATTACTTTGGAATAATTCTGTCAGCATTTCGGTCGAGTAATTAGGTCCGCTTTATAGTTGGTCTTACAAACTTCAGCGTAACAATGCCAATAAATAGCTAAATATACCAAGCAAACTAATGTGATTCTGTAAAATAATTAGTTCAGTATTTTATTAAAAATACATGCTATTTTTGAAGAGAACCAATAATGAATGTGATGTAATGTGTTTACAACTTCAAGTTTATGGGAAAATATTACTAGAGAATTTAGAACAGACTATATGCCGAGGAATTTCTGGAGAATCCCGTTGTATAAGCAGACGATAAAACTACCTGTGGGACAACGTCTTGCAAAACTGGAAACTTAGAGTATGTCATGGAGTGAATCTTCATGTTGACATTTAGAAATCACATTTTCATTTGCAGCTTGGGTAGAAATGCGGAATATATTTGTACAATTTATCAATATCACTTCCTTCATAAAAGGACTATCGTTCTTTCTTGATAAAAATTGGATATTCAACCAGTTAAAACAAATAATCTAATGTTTACCGAAATGTCGTGTCGCTGCACAGAATTACCCGACGCGCAGAATTTTCCAGGATCGGTATATATATATATATATATATATATATATATATATATATATATATATATATATATATATATATATATATATATATATATATTTGACATCAATCGTACACCCACATTTAAGAGATTGTCAGAACATTCAAGCATTCCTCCAATAGAGAGATGTTAAGTTCATAAAATTTATTTTTTATTTCCAAATTGAGTCCCATTCACAGTCCTGACCTTTGCCTATCACAGACTTTCTTTTTTAAATTTGAGAGAGCTTGTGCTCTTTTGTCTACGCAAAACGGGCTTTCCCAAGCAAATAATAGTTTTTGACATACTCCTGCAGGTGATAAAAATAGGGAAAAGATTAGCAAAACTTGTATATGTATTTAAGCAAAGTGCCAATGGAAAGAATGAGGCAATATACACAAGAATTGTTGAAAAGGAGTTAAAAGCTAAGTGAAAGGCTGGGAAGAAGTGATCAAAGCCTTAAACACACATGTGCAGTTAATTATAAAACATTTATTGTAAATACTGCTATTACTATAAGAATTGAGCAAAGGGAATTTGACATCGCCAGATGCTTTATCATGTAAAATACCATTTTTATCCCAACAATTTAAATGGGCTGCAAGCAACAAGATATCTTGATGGACTATATGTTGATGGATGTAGTTCATAAGAAGTATACAGTTAATCAGTGGTGATACTTATGGAACTGCAGACTGAAAATGGTAATATTTGAAATGTACAATATTTTAGTAACCGCGTGTCTTATGATTATGAAAACAAATAATAGTAGGATCCCTTGTCCCTACCAAAAATCCCTTATTATTTACCATATGCAAACCAACTATTCAGACACTGAAATTGCATGAAAAAGCAGCAACTATATTTCTGTTTCTTTTATGGATATCATTAATACAAAAGTTTGATATTAGTATAGCTACTTATTAAAACTGTATTATTTATCTGAAAGACTGGTACTCCAAGATTTTGTCAGAAACGTCAGCCTGACGAGACTGTTTGAGGCAGCATGTTGTATACAGGCTGTGCCTGGAGAAGAGCTAACATCAGATTGGTTTCACATTTCATTGGAATCCAAAGTTGTCTGACTTTGAAAGGTGACCGCCATTTTATACACAGTTTTTTATTCAAGCACGATCACTAAATTAAGGGGTAGTTTCCATGTATTGTAAAAGTCTATCCAACTGCAAAACTACTTGAACTGGTGCACTGTTATTTGAAAACGTTTGTCCTCATCTGAGAACTCGAAATCACAATATTCATTTAAAACAAAAACTTTTGTTTTGAAATATTCATTCATTTATTGATTTTTTAAATTATTATCGTTGGATAATGTTCTAACTGTATATGAGATTGATAAATATAGAATCAGTTCCCAGTGGATAGTTTTAAATGCATTTTATATTATTAGAATGGAGTCAATCACTGGAGCTCTGGAAATCTGTTAATTATATCGATCATAACCAACTTCCCTTATATATATATATATATATATATATATATATATATATATATATATATATATATATATATATATATATATATATATATATATATATATAATAAGAACGTTTGATGTTTCGATGAAATAAAATAACAACTGGGCTTCATAGAAATCACATAAGATACACTCACGTACCCATTACTTCTTTGTTCGCGTTATTTGTTATAATTTTGAGTCTTCAATTTCAAATGAGTACTTAGTCGCATTTAGTGACTTGACCATTTTATCATTTGTCTCTTTTACAGTAGCTGTAATAAATACGCTGTTTCCATGGCAACAGGCATCAATATGGACAAAATGTGTCACAAACAAAATGCCACCTGATTCATGCAAAATATATTATTCTGAGAAAATTCGAGCGGTGATGTGGGGCTCGGGTATATTAAAGCTTTAAAACTTGCAATGGTTTTACAAGAAATATTCTCGTGAATTATATATACAAAGTACAGGGATTTATCAGACTTACTTTCGTTAACGCTATCATTTGTTATACTTGGTTTATCCTTAGGTTGGCTATTATCTTCCCAAAAAATAAACGTAACTGGATTGTTGTCAAGGCAATCTATTTAAATATCTGTTAACAACATTATGTGTGGCTCGGTGATCAATAGCATGTGGCTCACTGACTGACTTGACAAAGACGTACCAAACAGAATTTAATTTTCGCGTTATGAAACGCCATTGTATGGTGATAGTGATTTATGAGACTAGGATTTGGGTAGCATTCTTGCAGCAATATTATACCTTTATAACCTTGTACGAGGGATGCTGTGCATTATTGGTTTCGAGTCATAGCCATGAACTTGAAACCGATGGCTAAGGGTTTAAAATTGCTAAGGGACAACTATTACAGACATAGCCAATAAAACGAGGTTTAATAATTGTGTCCTGCTGAATAAACCCCAATAAAATTTATATCGCAGCTCTCAGAAACATGCAGTGATGAACCATAATGCCACACATTAAAAAGACCAGCATTTCTTTATATTGCTCGTCAAATAAACTTCGACTCAGAAAAAGAATTGGAGCTAACCAAATTGATACTTTCACCAAATTGATACTTTCCAAGTTGGTAAGCTTGTGGCTAGATTTGCGAAGAATAAATCCTAACCATTGTAGCGATTCAAAATAACTACGGATAATGTTCCAATAAATAAAATACCCGCACATTTAATTTTGTTATGTTATTCCTGCAATTGGCTTGAATGAAGAAAATTTTTTTAAAGAAATGAGTTGCTTTGATAGCCTTAAATTATTGCTTACGTTGATATTAGTCATGGCACGTCATCAGGAAATTATTGAAAATACCATGACTGATTAAAAACCACAAGTTTGAAGGCGATGTTTATATATGAGCATATGAGATATTTGTTCCGTATTGGTCAGAAATCATCATTGGTGTTTCATTGTCGTATGCACAGAGCTGAAACATTGGTCATTTTGGACGGCTCTCAATCGTGTGGTTGTTATTAGGTCATAGGAAATTCATTGACGTCACAACAAATTGTTGATGAGACATCACACTATCAACATAGGCAGCAGGTTTTGATAATGATTTTATTCAAATAACATGTTGCAGGAATAACTGGCTTTTCATTTTCATTCAGCAGCCAATATATATATATATATAAATATATATATATATATAACTATATATATATATAACTATATATATATATATAACTATATATATATATAACTATATATATATATATATATATATATATATATATATATATATATTTATATATATATATATATATATCTCTATATATATATATATATATATATATATATATATATATATATATATATATATATATAAAGAATACAAATCATATGGCGAATAACAACCCTTTCAAGCGTACTGGATCCACCGAGGGATCACGTGTGTCAGGGATTAATTAAAATAGATGCAATAAACTGACGACGTACAGTACGAAACTAGTAACTAACTAACCTAAGCGCTTTCGACTCTTAATGAGTCTTTTTTCAAAGGCAAATACAAAACATATATACGACAAACAAATAAACACAAAAACGTTGTGTTTGTAAATCTCTACATGGCTGTCTTCACATGTGCTAAAACTATAAATACAACCAGCTTGTATAGACTAGATGCGGAAACTGAAAACGTTATATAATTCCCTATAAGTCTACAAGCCAAAGCGACATCTATTTTTACTTTTTGTACATTGGCTTTAACATCCACAAATTTATCGGCAAATTAAAAAAAAACTGGGAGGGTGGACATTGCCAAGCCATAGGTATACGGGGCCATACAATCCACGAGATAAACAGCTGTACTAAAGCGATAATCCATTGTCAGGACAAGAGCCTTATAATCAAGTTGATGCAATAGCAATGTGTCAAGATATTTGTTATCGTGATAACGAACATGATAAACCTGACTGTGATAAGATAATGTTAGATGAACTACGTGATATGAAATCTGTAAATATGAGAGTACGATTTGATAGAAAGCAAGTACAGGGATTTACTGGAACAAAGTATAAACTAGGATTTGGTAGATAATCTCGCAATTGAATTACACAAACATAGAAATAAGTTTACAGAACGTAAGTTGTCTTGAAGGCTGTTGACGTTTTCTGGGAAAAAGATTTTGTAAATGTGTCAGATCTTGCTAAGTTCAATGACAGTAAAAATACTTCTTTAACGTTTTTGACGGTTTTAGCAAACACACGTTTTGTATATCCTTTTTTCGGATAAAACAAGGGCATCGATGACAGATGTGGTACAACAAATTGCAGTTAGTGCTGAAAGAAAACCAAATAAATTTGAAGCGATACCGGAGCGGAGTTGTTTTAATTACAAAAATGAATAGCTTTTGGAACAAAAAGTAAGAAAGTATGTTATAGGTAACGCGGGAAAAAGCATCTTCGTTGCAAGATTTGAACGCACACTAAACAAGCTGTTACATTAACATTTCACAGCTAAAAACACAAACATATATATTGATGATCTTCCACAGATCGTTAACAAATACAATAACAAAACTTCGAGTTATCAAAATGTTACCAAATAATGGAATAAAAAGTCCAGTCATAGCAAATGAAAATATGTATCGCAAGCACAAATTTAGGGCAGATGATAATGTTACGATTTCGTTAACAAGGATGGTATTCGAAAATGGATTTATCCGAAACTGGTGCAAAGAAGTATTTGTTGTTGATAAAGTTTTACTGATAATACCTGTAATCGATAAAAGATTTAGCAGGAGAGCCAGTAGTTTTTGTGAGCAAGGATTACAGAGAACTGAACAAGATATCATCGTAATCGAGCGAGTAATTAAAAAGCGTGTCAATACAAGCAACGTCAAGTGGTGCGGTTATAGCGATATATTTAAAAACTGGATACCAAATAAACATATTGTAAAATAATGATTTTGTAAATTTTATCGTACGTACGTTTGACAGATTTACATTTGACAGGTTCACACAATAATATCAGAAATCGTCGGCGATCGTCATCAAGTTGAAGATTTTTACAAATGTAAAATCAAATTTTATATTTTGCTGCAGGTCTGGAATTAGAGTGTTTAAGAAAGGTCTTATCAGCTGCCGGAACGACTGATTCTTGTCTACTGTAAAATTAAATTTTAGAATCTTTTTGATTATATGATACTTAACATTTTATCTACCGGTTGTCAGACTTCCATTATTTTTGTTATTCCAAAATTTTACCGCAGCAATTTTGTCCTCGACTTCGTTGTTGTTGACGTATTCAATTAGATACTTCAATAACGTTGTGAACAATTTTATCGCAGACGTCCTCAATTCTGTTGTTATTTGGTTTGACAATAATATTCTCTTATAATGTATTATATAAATACTGGAGTTTTTCCAGTAGGCTCAACTATAATTTTGTGTAAGTTTAAATATAACAATGGACAAATAAGATATAGCAAGCAGGCAAATATATACGGTATTGAAGCCTTAAAAAAATGCTGTAAAAAGGATTATCTGTTGATATAAATATTTTAGTTGGTTTATTTTTGGTAAGCGACGGGAATGTTAAAGGAAACAATTGTACGATAAAAAATTTAGTATTGTTTATGGTAGAGAAGATATAATGGTATAGTGCCCCAGTTGTATTAGTCAATACGAACTTGCTAAAATGTTACAATAAGTTTAGCTACGATCATATCGAAAGATAATTCAATCAAATATTGATTGTGTTGTTGCCTTTTTTATTCCATCAGCAACAAATTTGATTGCTTTAGAATTTATCTTATAGTATCGGGTAGCAGGTGATGTTGATTTAAATTTGATTTCCTCATCTTTCACAAGATTTATCGCAATGATAAGTCCTAATGGATTTTGAAAATTGTCACCTCCACCTCGTCCTTGTCTGTTATTTTCTTTTGGAGTGACAAGTTCGAGGTATTCTAAACTATTGTCTGTTCTAATTCGGTCGATGTGATCTATCACCAAGCCATTGGGTATGTGTCTATTCAACGTCTCAAACAAATCTGTAGTTATAATATCTGTTTTTGTTTCTTTAACAATTACTTTAAGATATCTGCTGTTATGTAAATTAACTCTTATTTTTCAGTTTTCTTTTTCGAATAATTCTTTTGTTAGATGCCTCGTAAAGATCAAGCACGTGATGAGGCTGAAACTCGTCATGTAAAGATAAGTTTGCAATATTATCATCATTTTTCGAACTATTTCCTCGATAAAATCGCAACCATTTTCTAATATCTCCGCACGATAAGTATAAATAAAATCTTTACTAAACATTTTTACTTTCTCATCGTTTTGGCCTTTAACGCAAATCTTATAACAAGCTGGTGTTACTTTATTAAAAAAACAGTAAGTTTATTGTTGATTGTGTGGACAAGCTTCACAATCGATAATAAACTTACTGTTTATAAAAATGATTGAGTTTGGATAAAATACTTCAACGGAATAGAATTTAAACAATATAAAAAATATAAAAATAAAAAGTACTTCTGTTATCGCTGTTTATATGGCTGCTCAGACATTAAAAAAATTACAGAAGTATTTGCAGTACTGTACTGATGTGCAACGAATAACAATGCCACCCAAAGATTTTAATTTATTACAGTTTGTCAATAATAACCATAAACCAAAAATGAGTTACAATAATTACTAGCTCCTTGTTAGCTTTACTCTTCCCTGGGTTATCTTGGGATGCTCTGCTAAAGTTTAGAAAAGTAAAGTTAGAATTATTGACTGACTAATTTTATCGACAAAGAGAAAGGTATCAGGGGCAGGAGTAGCGTGACAACAAAAATGGTATGGATATAATAACAACAAGTATATGACAGAGTTCTATCCTGAGTTGCACCAAGGTATATCATTTATCTAGATTGCAATTATTTGTACGGGTTTTCTTGGTAGAGCCAACACATGACCAAATTTTAGCGGAGATAGACGATGTTTCGCAATCAGGTGCGGCACAATGCCCGACACACACACACACACACACACACACACACATATATATATATATATATATATATATATATATATATATATATATATATATATATATATATATATATATATATATATATATATCGCATAGTACATTGATCACCTAAAGTAAAAATACTGTTTTATGACTTGACTTACTTGTGGGATGTCAATGTTCAGGTTTAACATACATTATCTGATATTACAAGACTGTTTAGAGATCAATATAAAGCACATGTTCGCAGCCTTTAAAGATGACTGGAAACTGGTAAATGCAAAACTAGTTAATGCACAAAAATTTTATTAAGGTCTAGGTGTATTGACTTTCCAGTTTAAATTATATCTACCATGCATGTAAGTAAGGTGTTTTGTTAATATGAACGGTAAATGATCTAGTGACAGGCTTTATCCCGAGGAACGTAGGCCAAAGTCAATTACTATTTGTTGCATCATCACTGTTCCACAGTAGAATGCCAGTAAAAGATGAAAATACAGATCCAAAGACTTCGGAACCAACATAACCCTTTACCCATACCCGTTGACCGGCATCAAAATGTAGTGCTGCAGCAGTGCATCCTTGATCGTAACCTGTCTCCTGTTTAGATGCATGTGTAGTCCCTTTGCCAATGCCATCCAATACAATTTCAGTTTGTACTGGTCCTACACCATACTGAGTTATTACATTGGTGAAGAAGTATGTGCCAGTTACTGGACACGTAAAGATTCCAATTTTTGCATCGTATCCATTACCTTCATTTTAATCAAACCTGTCAAATAGAAGAGCACGTCCTTGTGTAACCGTGCGTGGATTAGAGGAGAACATCGTTGTAAAGGCAACCTTTTTTTTGACTGTCCTTTTGATATCTTTTGTGGCAGCCTCATGTTTCACTATAGGAACCAGAAAAAGGAAGAAAAAGACAAGATATGACAAAACTTCTGTATATCTGCAATCAATGTCATTATTTGTAACAACCAAATCCGAACAAATACACGATAATATGTTGAAAACTTTTTCAAAGTTAATAATTATTATAGTCACAGCTGAAATTTGACAGTTCCATTTTAATCCAGTCTCTTTCCAAATAAAACAAAAATGGGGAATATCCATGCTAAATCGTCGTGATGCATTATATAATGATTTTGTTGAATTGGAATTTCAGTCTTCTTGAAAATCACATAAAGTGAGAAGATGGATACCGTTCATGATAGATACTTTACGAGTTACATACGCAGTCAAATCAATGCAAAAAGACATCAGACAGAAAATGCGTTATAGACTTTGAGTAAGATATATTAATATATAGAAATATATGGGACAGTGTTCAACTTATTTAATACTTATAAAATCGGTTGCTTCTACGTTTATAGTAGTCAAAATCTTAACATAAAAAGTGATGAAATATTTCTTGTACCAATGCGGTTATTGAAATATAAAAATTCATTAATTTTTTCACCCTTCTTAGCCTAATGCGTCTCTATGTTGGAAACAGCGCTTCGTACCCGATGGATAACCGATGTACCCGAATCCATATTGCCGTTTGTTCTGTTTGTATCAAAAACCTTAATGGTTGCTGATTTGTTCACTTTGTGATCATGGTTTTTATTTTCAGCACGATTTTCTAACATCCGTATTCGTTCTTCAGCTATTTGCAATCTGTACTCTAGTTCCTTCATATTCGCTAATCGTTTGTAAGCTTTGCTCTCAATTGGCTCCATAAAACTACTATTGTGTTCACCTGTTATGCTGTCGTAAACATACTTTACGTCACCTTCCCTTATCATTGAAACAATTTCTTAGCTTTATGTTTGTAGTGTCAATAATATCCAGGGTGTAAAGCTAGACGTAAATAATTAAGGCCAATAAAAATGCAAAAACTTGTATAGTTCCATATGAAATAAAGCATCCTAGGAGATGGTTATACTTAAATGAGGAAACTACGAATGACAATCAACTGATGTTTAAGTTCATTGATTTGACGCCGCCAGAAGATCAATATGGAACAATATGCAGCCTTTCTAGAGGATGTTAACACACGATTATTCCTATTCACGTGTATGTCACTGAATAATGAATTTCAGCAATATAACAATATAAAAGTCTTGACCAAAGCAATAAAATAATATCTACTGCATTATCAAAGCAATATAAAAATATCTAATGTATCACCACATGATAATAGCGGTACATAAAACATGTCATTCGGCAGAATATATATTTTGGATCTGGAAGAAAAGTGAGCGACAATTATTATTCGGAATCTTGAACTGACTGGTATAGTTACCAAAAGAGTGCACTCTCTGCTTGTTATTTGGATGATAAAGGAATTCAGCTGTTCAGACTTATCAAACATATTTTAAATAAATTGTTATAATAGCGTGTTGTTCATTATGATTTTATTTCCCTGCTTTCAATCGATCAATCTTCGGTTTACATTATGCTTATTCATATATTTGTTTAGTACTCTTTCGTTTCGCGTGATGATCTTGGGCTTGTTTTTCTAGTGTTATTTCTATACCGATGAGCCAGCCAGCCAGAAAGAATACAGCAAATACAATTTGCAGCTTTGTTTTCTGTGCTTCTTTTTATGTACATCTATACTGTTTGTAACTTTTGGTATTTGATTGTATTTAATTTTCGTAATTCGTATTCAAATGTATAGAATATCTTTTGCTCTAACTTGTGTACGTAATTTGGCTCTGTTAAGAACGCAAATTGCATAGGATCTATAAATGGGTGTTTAGGTACGTGTTGATAATTAGTAATACTAATCTCAATAATAAGGCTTAAACTGACGCCTATAGAGTAGTTTCTCAGTGACTGATGGGATATGGAAGTTTTGAGAAAAATTATGTGGATTTCCCATTGGTTGCGCGAGGTCTATGTCTATGCAAAATACGTTGATGCAGTCACACTTGACTACTAATCAACGGATTGTGCGTGGTCAAAGAAAAAGTAAAGACGGAAGTGATAAGACAGTCAGAAGTGTAATGAGAGGAAAGGCAGAAATAAGTAAAAGAGTGTCAGTGTATGTTTTCTTTTTTTGATAATCAGACCAATCCGAATATCGTAGTGGCGATGAGATATACAATCATAAAAGGCATAGCCCTGAGAATTACAAGCTGATCATCCGAGTGTGAATTTGGAAAGCTCCTGCATGTGAGACAAGAAGTCAGGAGCTTCTGCAATTATTATTGGTAATTTGTTCCAAGTCCCTAACGTACATGGGAAGAAGCTAAATTTGACTTTATTTGGAACCTTTCCTGTGGTTTGCACTAGTGTGGCTATATGCCAGGGTCAGGTATTTGTCCGCATGTATGTCCACTAGGTTGTTCGTAGTCTTCTAAAACATGGCCAGCTGGGCCTTGGTTCGCCTGGATTCGAGTGATTCGCACTGGAGATTGTTCAACATTGCACTGACACTGCTAGTGTTACGATATTTATTTTGTGGTGAATCTAGCAGGTCTCATTTGAACCATCCCAGCTTATTTATTAGATCTTTGTTATGATGGTTCCACACAATCGAGCAATTCTCAAGACCATGTCGAACCAGAGTGAAATATGCTGCAATGTTTACTTCTTCTTTGTTGATTTAGAGGTTGCGGCGCAGGAAACCAAGGTTGAATATAGTCGTAAATGAATGGTGTGTATTGCCATATGGGGTCTATCGCAAACTAGAGTCGCAATATACGGTCTATATAAGGTCAATTAAGCATTCAATATCATTATGATTTGCGGAGTTATTCACAGTTTATGTGTTCCCGACAAATGTCTGTAGACGTGTTTTATGTTGTATTTATACATGTTTGAAGAGAAAAACGTTTGTTTGGACTGTTAGGTGGTGACAAAAATTGATCATTATTCGGATAGCAAAATTATTAAGGATCTGTTATATATTATTCGATGTCATTCTGGTCAGCACCATCTTTACGACATCACGGTTGTTGGAAGATCAGTACATTTCAGGTATTGATAATTATCAGGGACTTTCCATTTCTTTAGGACTTTGATAGATCTATATAAGGACTAGTTGGATTTACTTCATAATACTGTAAGTTCCTCTTTTACTTTTTATTTTAAATTTTGATAACTACACTATGTGATAAGTTTTATGTAATTTGTTAGTTTTACTAATTTTCCGTTACTTAGGTTTGTGAGCATTACAATTTTAGTTTCAACCAGTTATGATTACATTGTTGCGTAAATGGGGTTTGTGGAAACAAAATACGTTCCAGATATTGGACATGTAAAGATTCCTGTGAGCTTTTCATAATCGATACCTTCACTGATCTCGATGACATAAAAAAGAGTGTGTCCGATAACGAGAGGAATATATATGCTGCAGAACAGCGCATAAAGGCAACTTTTAGCCCATTGACCGCCCTGACATCTTTAGTATGTACTGCATCTGCTGAAAAGAATAAATGAAACTGTCTCTAGTGAATGAAATGCTTTTTGCTGTACTTTGGTATATTTATAGTAACTGCTTGTTTTAAAAAAAAAAACCTTGAAGAGGCATGTGATCATTTGACGATTGCTAGCTTGCTTGGTAATATATTGACGATTGCTAGCTTGCTTGGTAATATATTGACGATTGCTAGCTTGCTTGTTAATTTATTGACGATTGCTAGCTTGCTTGTTAATTTATTGACGATTGCTAGCCCACTTGTTAATTTATTGACGATTGCTAGCTTGCTTATTAATATATTGACGATTGCTAGCTTGCTTATTAATTTATTGACGATTGCTAGCTTGCTTGTTAATTTATTGACGATTGCTAGCCCACTTGTTAATTTATTGACGATTGCTAGCTTGCCTGTTAATTTATTGAGGACTGCTAGCTTCTTTGTTAATTTATTGACGATTTATAGCTTGCTTGTCAATTTATTGACGATTGCTAGCTTGCTTGTTAATTTATTGACGATTGCTAGCTTGTTTGTCAATTTATTGACGATTGCTAGCTTGCTTGTTAATTTATTGACGAATGCTAGCTTGTTTGTTAATTTATTGACATAGTGATATATTGATATATTGGGAAATCCGGCAGATAGGTAGAAAAATCCTTTTATTATTCTCTCTGGTGGAAAGTTTTAATCGTTCCTTCACCTGTTTCATTACGAGATTTAACTTGAACATTATATATCGTCATCTCAGTTATTTGTTTTATTAGGGTATTTAACTTAATCTTTGTATGCCTTCATCCGAATGTAACACTGATTGCAAAGACATGACACATTGTTTACAAAATTCTCTAATAAAAACATTCATGTTTCACAAAACTATTTTTGAGACACATCGTCGTGTCTAGGTGGGAGCCAGATAAAGTACCAATATCGATAAGCTCACTGCATATAACTTAGATTCAGCATCGTTTCCATTAAATGTTTGTATGAGGATGATTATTTTCTCAGATATGTGCATTTTCTACTCTAAATCATTAATATGTAGCAAGCGTCTCTCAGAGACATCAAGACGTTTATTTAATATGGATAAATAATCCATTCTTCTCCCAGAATCGACTGTATGCTTGTCATTATCTTGGATGTCGTTTAGAAGTAGAGAATGAATATGGGCTTTCTGACCATATACAGTTACTACATAATGTATGCACAAATACTGTTACATTAGGGAGGCGTACTAGTAGAGGAATTTGTCATATCCTGTCGAGTTTTAGACCAAGCGAAGTATGTCTTATAATCGTGCCGTTTCTATATCATATTACATTTTATCTACAAGTCAAGCTATAATCTCAATGCCAATACGAAACTTACGTTATAACATTCAAATGAGTATGTTGTTTATTTCGGCTGCCATTTTGTTCAAAACGTTTGTTTCTGAATGATCTAAAGGAGACGTTTCGTGAACCACCACATAACAGTTGCTTTGCCACATTCCGCGTTAACTTTCTTGATACAATGTTTCCGATTTAGGCTAAAGATAGACGCCAGATTGAATAATATTGCTGGGTCCCTACAAATAACATGCAAGTGAAAAGGCAAGAACTGTACTATTTTGCTGGTAATAAGAATGGCAAAAGTATACTTACAGTTTTACATCCTGAATTTCCTCAATAAGTTCTTAGTTCTGCAAATCTGAATTATATGAGTCATGTCATGGGTTCTCAAGCTTGATTACACATTTAGAAATTATACTGTAATATTGACTATATTCCAAGTGCAATTACATTCTCCTTGCTGCATTAAAATGAAAGTAAACATTATATTCCATAGCGTCTTTTTGATAATTTCAATCGGAAGACTTCATATTTTTCCCCACATTATGATTTCAAACATTCTATGACAGAAAAGAAATATATTTGTAGATATCAACACGCTTCTTCCTTGCTGCTGCAATACGACGTACTTCTAGAATTGGTACAGATAAATCCAGGCCAATCCCGAAATTTCGTAGAATCAAAACAACACCAAAATCTATTCATTCCAGCTCAAATGAAAAAGTTATTGCAATGCGCATTCATTCACAATATGACTCCAAATTTCAATTTTAATTAGACAAGAAAGCCATTGTCATTCGAAAGTTATGTCTAGCTCGTGACTAAGTTAAATTTTGTTTGGGCGGAGTTATGTGCGAATTAATAATGTTGTTGCTGTGCAATGATAATCTACGCTTGTGTTTGTAGTTTTGGAATACGGTATATATTCAGTTACTTTATTTCTTATAGTGTATTTTTGTATATATATATATATATATATATATATATATATATATATATATATATATATATATATATATATATATATATATATATATACATATATATATATATATATATATATATATATATATATATATATATATATATATATATATATATATATATATATATATATATATATATATATATTGAGAAAACTAAATTCACTGAGGTCACTATATGTTTAAAGTCCCAAGCACTTTACATACTCATAAGTTCAGTCCGTCTGCCAACTTCAATAACCGAGGTCTACCTGCTCTTAAGGAGACCTCTGATCTAAGTCAATGTAGTTTGTTAGGAATAATCGGTAGAACAAGTGACACAAAGCCTGACTTGCAGGCGCATTTTGCGAGTATAGACGGTATGAGTGTTACTGATAAATGTAAATGGTTTTTAGAAATTATAGTTGGTATTCTTCAAATATATTATTGCTCCCGTTGTACCTTTTTGTGTGTTGGTGTTGTTGCAATTTTGATGAGTTTCAATCACCATTAAATTTGATGGTGAATGCCTTCGTTGCTCGTTATGGAGCTGATGCTTTGAGGTTTTTCTTTTTCGTCTTCTTTGCTTTTCTGTTTTTCAGGTATTGGGGTATATGAAAAATGGGTATATTTCATTTAGCGGCTCTTGCGGTAGGAAATATTTACTTGATGTAATTGTTTTAACTGTTGAATGATTTTGTTCAGTTGTGTTTGTCTGATGCATTTTCTCTAGATAATTTTTCTCATCGGAAGGTTTTGTTTTCTTTGCTCATGTATCGTTTACATTCCATGTTTTCATTATTATTTGTTTTGCTTTGTAAAACGTTGTACATTATAAACAAAGCAATGTAAATATACCTAAGTTTTTGTTGGAAAGTTTCATTTTCTATCATATGTAGGTGAATATTATGCAAACTTGTATTCAATAATTTACAAAATAGAATCCTATTAGCACATTAAAAGCTATTAGAATCCTATTAGCACATAAAAAGCTATTTTCCTACACTTTAACTATGATAATTTGTTTTCGTTTTGATATTTTTAGGACGGATGTTGTGTTTTGCTCTTAAACTATTGTCGCCTGTAACCGTATTTATTGGTTGTGCTGTGTAATTTAGTCCAACTCGTCTTTCCTAGTTAATTCACATAATTAATGTTTGTTCCTTCTTGTTTATATGTATCCATGTTAAGTTGAATATAGTCCCTTCTTCCAATGACTTTTATCAGTTTCTTGTTTGTTTTGCTTTAATGTTTTCTTATTTTTTTCGTTCTTTCTTTCTTGTGAAACTATGAATATCTCGTACAAATTAGTAAAGATGACTTTCAGAGAAAGAATATAAAGCTATTTCGTTTTTTTTGCATGACCATGAATGATTAGAGCTTTTATTTATGACATACAATATCAAGCAAGTGGCAAAATTACTGTGTATTATCACTTTTGAACTCGACAAATAGCTTATTGTATATAATGCAATATAACCGGCTACAGACAGCTATAGCATATAATATCATTTAAATGGTTTGTGATCGTGTAAGTAGGATACTTTATCTAATGAAAAAAGACGATCACCGTATACATTAAAAGAACTACCTTACCAGCAGTGTTAATATAGACAGAAAAGCATGACCATGCACATAAAAGACACAGAGAGATATAGATAATGGTGGCAATGACATGATCAGTAAATTACGCAATTTATCGTGTCACTGACGTCATTCCTAGTAGATAACTAAAATGCATGGAAGTTGTGTTCAGCATTGTTTTTCCTGATCAGAAAGCCAAGGTACGAATGGAAAATAAGTAAACTGTAACCAACAGTGGAATGTTTCGTCATCCATCTGGTGCCTGCCTGACTCAGAGTCAGCTTGATTTTATGTGGGTATTTCATTGCTGTGATCCGATTCAGCCCTATTCTCAGTTAGCAATATATTTGTCAGCTTGAATATATTTAAGCTACCTGTAATGTAGTTCATATACATGCAGCTACAGATCAAAACGCTGCTTAATTCCGTAAGATAATTGTGAGGTCTGTTATGGTTTTGTTTCGTGTTGTTTTTCCCTCTCCCGTTCTAAAAATTAATCAATCTGTCATATCGAAGTTTGTTTTGATTTTTGACAGAAACGGCTTAGGTTGTGCTGATTGGGCTGGCAATAGTAGGTACGAAAGTTGGGCTATATTTAAATATACGGGTAAATACCTTTTCGTTCCCAATATCTTATCAATGTCTCATGCAGAAACCATATAAATTAAACTTGTATTAAATGGCAAGGAAAAGAGAAAAACAAGAAAAAATATGTCATGTCAGTTTACTCAATAATCATAGTTGTGGTATTAAATATTACATTGCAATGTACAAATTTGATGATACCGATTTGCATAAATATGCACTGATATATATATATATATATATATATATATATATATATATATATATATATATATATATATATATATATATATATATATATATTCAGCTTATATACAAATTTGAACGCAAGATATCATTGCATGTAAAAGATAATTGTTTAACAAAGTCAGATTGATAATTATTATACAACATATCAGATGTATTAACACTGTTTAACCATGTTAATTAGTTGAAAACTTAAGTAAATACAAATCCTAATCCAGTTATGTAACTCGTAAAATCTCAAAAGTGTTTTGCACAAAAGACTTGACTTTACACATCATTGTTACTGCTAAATCTAACTTTTAATGCGGAATAAAGTTCCATACTATGTCATTATACTTAAGCATAGCCTGCCATGAATTTATGGCCTGTATTGAGATGTGTCGATGTAATTAGTTTTATTATAACTAATTTCGGATGAGAATCAAGAGCTAAATTATATAAATGATTTCAAAGAGCACCAATTGCTAGCGATTCCAAAATTCTACAACTCTTGTAAAATGTGTTGAAGGACCTGACATCAATGACAAAGTTAGCCAGGGTCAATGACGTGTAAAATGTAGATCACATTTACCTAACATTGATAAGGATGCGTTGTACTCACCTTAACAAAACAGATCCACAGTCAACAGTAGCACACATCCTTGGTCAATAATACCTGAGAAATTGACTCTACCTTAAAACATAATTCCAGGTCACTTTAGACAGACGTTACTTTGCTGTCTAGTCACAATCAAAGAAAAACCTGCATAATGGCGACTTACATGCGACTATATTAATCGTCATGGTGTACTGAAAGTATTGAAACCTATCACAATTGTGTTGGATCCAGAAGTAATATTTCCAATTAATTCAATCAGTTACAACTACCATATTTTAGTACTGTTTTATGGTATTCCAAATGGATGATCTTGTGCAATCTTAGGGTGGGATGGAAAGGTCATTTGCTAATCTAGAGAAGGGGAGCTGGGGAGATTGTAGGGCAGGCAGAAGAGATTGCCGTGTGAGTTGGAGTAATCGTAGGTGAGCTGCAGAGATCGTAGAGTAAGCTATGGAGAAGGAGTGGAGCAGGTGGTTAGATTGAGCTGGAATAACCGATAATTAGCTCTAATGGGGTAATGTAATGATGGATAATTCTATCTTGAAACTGTTTACGAGTTTTCAAAAAGTATTAGAAATTTTCTTGGCAGAAACCGGATGATAAAACTCACTTACTTGTTTGCTGCATACTGATTTGCAGCAAACAAGTAATACAGGGGCGACTCAAACCGGTGAGAAACATAACCAATTAAATTTATTGTTAAAGTCAACCATCTTTTATATAGGGTTTGTTTACATATACTTTGATGGTATGTTTCATGTTTACTAGTCAAAATCGATACCAAATTTGATGGCAGTCTACCTATGCAACCAGAAGATGTAGATACTGTCTGACTAGCCTCTGTCCGTGAGATTTCTAAGATAGGCGATATTGGAACCTAGCTCATTTATTTCATGAATCCGGTGTTGTTGTTCTTAATACAAACGAAATTTGTCACGGACTATAGCCCTTGCTTGTCCGTGTTTTAAACGCATAATCGTTTTTAAACCTTATATATATATATATATATATATATATATATATATATATATATATATATATATTGTTATACAGATTTTTCCAGATATAATTTGCTGTTATTTTCCATATTTATTAGGCAACATGAATGCACAATTTGATAGCAGTCGTTCTATGCAAATAGTACATATAGATTTTGTATTCATAACCTCTGTCTCTGAGACTACATCCAAAAGCAAAGAGAAAAATGAGAGGATAAGACATGATATAAACTTATTTGTTTTATGAATCATGCGTGTGTTGTCGGTGTTCTTAATTCCAACGTAATATCATGGATGGACTATGTTCTTTGCTTGAATTTATTTTGCACACATAATGTTTATAACGTTGCCATACACTGCTAGAATTGAAAATACAGCAAAATAATGAGCAATAATGAAGAAGAAATTTTACCTAACTGAACGATGAGTAGGAAACAAACATACAAAGCATACAAATCACGAGCATTTGCAATAACATTCCATCGAATAAGCTTGTTTCAATTGGAAAAAGTACCAATAAAGAGACAAAAGTCGATTGCAATTCATTTAGTGATTGTTAGACATACTTTATCAAGTAGTTACCTTTTAGTTATATCAGTTTCAAAAGAGTAAGCGTATAATTTCAGGTAAATGAACACAGCCTTAATCTTAAAAGTGTTTGTGTTTACATTCAATTGCTAAATTTTAATAAAAATAAATAATAAATAAATAATAACGATAAAAAATAAAAGTCAAACTGATGTGTTACGACCCTGTAGTTTATTTGTGTGTGTTAAGGAGTGAATTTTGTATAAATCCGTTTATTTCATGTATATTTCATTAAATGTAATTATCAATATAATTACATTAATATAAGTCTAACATATATTTGAAAAACAGTGTTTACTTGAGTCGTAGATGTGACTCATGTGAGCACGTGCAGTGTATGATAACAAAGTCATTACAAGTAAACATTCAGGAACAGCCATGAAAACCATTGGCTGATACTGGGTCAGGCTTTTCTAATGTAGTACGAAATTGCACGTGTCCTTGTGTGCGTGCAATTCAAACAATGCATTAGCTTTAATTATATGTTTGAGATTTTTGTAAGTCGTGGTCAGTCCACGAACAGGCAGTCGTAGTAGAGTCATACACAGTCGTAGAGTCGTGAACTCAGTTATACAACTTCTATTACCTTAAAAAGGTATTTTTTGTTTGTGATAGACGTTGTCTGTTAGTATGTCTACGTAGAACAACATGTCTTGTTAGAGGAGTCATTTTTAATTTTTTTATGAATAATTGTTTTCCTGGAGAACAACATTACTGATTTGGACAAAAGACGTTTTCCCGAAAATATTCTAAATTGGAACGGGACAACACAAATTGTGCTTTAATGTGTTCTGGAATTTTCTGTTAGCCTTCGTCTGACGTGGTCATCCGCCATTTTGGACCGAAACTTCAGACTCTTCAGACTGTGTTTAGAACTTGCTTAAATTATTTACATTATTTCATGTTTTCTAGGAAAATAAATTAATTTTTTGTTAAAATTTACAAAGCTTGTTGTCTTCACTCTTTCTTTTATGTAATTTTGAACTAGCCGATATGTAACAGATATTTCCTAACTCATAGATACATGCGTATTAGACTCCTGAGCTGAGAACGAATGCAATACATTTCTGACTGATTTGCTGTTTAGCTGAGCATTGTTTATGAACCTGACTCGACTCATCGTTGTTTCGCAGCCTTCTCGTTTATATTATGCTAAAATTAAATATGTTACATTACAATAATCAATAATGTAAATTTGCTCACGGCAAATCCGATAGAATTAATATTTTAGACCGCAGGGGATTCAGTGTTAAATTAAAAGTTAATATTTCTGAGGTTTGAAGTAGCTAATTGTTGTTAGCCAAGACATTGTTTAACATCTATTCTGATGGATGTTAAGGTGATGCTTTTAAATTATTGTGATAGAGGTATAGTCTTTTGTTTTTCTAACTTTTTATAGAGCTGGGTAAGGTTTTGGTCGACACAATGCTTGCAAACATACCCCTAGTTGCCGTGATAGAGGATACGTTCTGAAGACAGGAAAAAGGTGCAAACGTTTTCATTGAGTTGCATGATGTTGTGTACACAGTTCATTTTCTAACGGTTAGGAGTAATGAGTTGTTTTCACAAATTTTATTTTTTATGGTGATTGGGTGTGGTAATGATAAACAAATGAAGTTGCGAGGTAATTTGTTTACTTTAAAGCTATTTTGAGAATAAGAAGAAAGAGTGCTATTTTGTGGACAGTTAAAGTCGTCTGGCACGCACGAGACATCTGTAAACAATTGAGTTCATTTTGGGGAAACAATTGTAAATATAACTGTTATATTAAGAAGATGATAAGAAAAAGAAAACAAAGAGAAAAGATAAGTGAGGGATAAAAGATAAAAGAAACACTGAAAGACCTATCAGAATATTCTTCGAATATAATATTCGTATCAGCGAAAGAGTGTCCATCGTTGTAATCAATCTAAGAATCCTAATTCGTTTGAATGTTTATAACCGACAATTCATACAATTCATTGCTCTTTCGTACTGATGTAAACTTCAATGAATCTATGGAAACGGTACTCAAATGTATGGTATGGCACGAAAACTGTTGAAACGACTACGATGACCAGTAGGTAATATATATCTGGCGATACTGTACGAAGGGCTACGCTCACCTGGTAACATACTACAAAGAAACATTTTTAGACAGTAGTTTTTAACATTAAGAGCTTTAATTGGTCTTTGAGACGTTAGGAGTATTACAATAACTGTGTTCAAGTTAAATTAAAGAGAAAACAAAGGAGATATAACTCTGGGACTATGATGTATTGTGAAGTACGGTAGGATTCGAAATAACGCACAAATATAGTTGAAAAAGACGTTATATGTATGAGGTGTAGCCATATCCAAGTTTCTTATGATGTACATGTATTTATTTCATGTGTTACACCCCGAAAAAATAATTCTCTTTTGTTCTGTTGTTCGAATTAGTAAATCACATATACATATTGAGGGTATCGTAAAAACGACGAAGGTTATGAAGATTTTGACACGTATCAAAATTGCCAAATTTCCAAACAGTTTTTTTTACAAATAAATAATTTCTTTGGTTTAATTTAATCTTTTTGCTAAACCCAAATAAATTTCCATTCAACATGCTTTTTTGATTTGTCTCCAAAATATTATTGCGTAAAATAACAGGAATATGGTGAAATTTTCATTATCCTCCCTCGCCGTGATTTGTAATACTGTAAGTTGGTACTTGAATAGCTTGGGTGATTGTGGACAGAATTGGCAAATATATGACTTTGATATTGACCATGACCATATCCTGTTAAGCCTACAAGTTCCTCGCCCCCTTGCACTTATTGCAAGCTGCATGTGATGCTTTTTGATAGATGATGACGGAAACCGCGTTTTTTTAGGTTATTGTCTGATTGAACTATTTTTTCAACATTTTCTACTAATATAATCACACTTTCTCCCAAGTTTGGTAACATTATGTATATGCTGTTAGTGAAAAAAATCCTAATTGTTTGGCGATGCAAGCCTCACGGGTGTTTGCCTACGGTTCTCCTTAAAGCAGCTGGAGCTAAACAAGAAGAAAAGCTATTTCTTCATTTACAAATTTATTTCTCTTCAACATAAATGTTTTCAACTTAAATGTTTTCAACTTAAATGATTGCGTACTCGGATTTAGTTGCACGATCTTGATACAACTTGTTAGTGTATCTTGGTTACACTAGACAGTCTGTTGTTGTTGTTGTTTTTGTTGTTGTGGTTGTTGCTGTAGGGCTTAAGGGCTTAACGCCATTTTTCAGCACACATGGCGGCCAGTATTGTTGGTGGAAGAAGAAACAGAAAACCGAGGAAAGAACCATCGACCCACGAGAAGCTACTCGCAAGCTTTATCACATATCAACGTTCTCCGAATCTTAGACTCGAAGACACGCTGTTTCATTCCAATAGGCACATAGACAAAATAATTATTTAAGTAATTTCTTCTTTACCGTTTATCTTCCAAGGCAAAACATACCCGGATGGTTTTGATGGCAGTCCATGTTAACATCAATAAAAGGAGCATTTAATTCTGTTTAAACCAATATATGAACTGCTTAAGGAAGTTACGTTTGAAATTAGTTTTCTGCACAGTCTCCTTTATAACCAATGGTAGTGTACGTACGATGAATCAATGTAACTCCTACTTGGCCAATTCTGCAGAATAAGGAAACAAATAAAACTAGTTCAATAACGAAATACGGTTTAAGTGTCATTTATTATTTTGGGATTGTAAAATGTAAGTATTAGTTTTAAATTATAAACTGAACGTATCTTGCCAATCTGCAAAACACATACCAAGCATGATTCCTCTCTTTTAGTGTATGGAGATAATTAAACAGATAGTAATGATGTATCACACAAAGGTTGTGTAGCATAACTGCAGCAACAGTATACATTTAGAACCATTTAGTGGGATGCAGTGCATTATATTTTCTTGATCTAGTTAAGAACTATAAAACTATGTTTGAGAATCTAAGATTACAAATCGGCAACTATTATCGATAGATCCCATATAACTAGGTAAACAAGTTTTTTTCTTCTGAATAAACCACTGCCAAAGCATTTAGATAACAGTTACTGAAAAAGAGAAACGATGAACGTTTATGCTTAGCAATCCTAAGCACGTTGACTGTCTAGACACTTAGATATTAATTAAATAACTACTTTCGATTTTCGCGTACAAACTTCAGGCTACATGAAATAAAATTAGAATATTAAAATTCTTATGTACTAAAGATAACATTGGGAAACGTTTCTACCTGTATCTAACATAGATAAAATGTGTGCACATCAAGTCATCATATTATTACTACACTCTTTTAAAAAAAAAAACATTGAACAAAATCAGTATCCGAAATTACTGCCTACATTCATATTCTGATCATGTATCAACAAGTTCTGTAATATCAATGTAGTTCTGATCTAGTAATAACGACGACGAGATTGAGAACAGTACATAAATGGCACTATATTCATCTGAGGTCTTTTTCCACAGAAATGACATTTCGAATGACCCACTGTCTTGATGTCTGCTACTTATGATAATGTCACAGCAATAAAATGAAGTTTCTGCACTTAATACATTCTCGGCGCATTCCGTCTCATGCCTGAAAAAGAGCTCGCAAATTGATTGGGACTTCGTTTAGCTGCCCATAAGCCCGTGGTTGCTGTTATTGTTACGACATTGGAACTTTGCTGACGTCGCGACTTCTTTATGATTAGCTATCATATATAGTCATGCATTTTATTATGTGAGGCTATTTTTTCGGATAAATGTTTTTAAAGATCACAAACAAATGCATATACAACCTTAAACACTGTTTAACCTGAAGATGGATCTGAATATATAAAGCTAAAATGGCAACGATAAACATAATTCATTGTACCTTGTTTAATGCGGTTGAATTTACAAATTGGTTCAGCTTTTATGAATTTATTAATACGTGACAAATTAATTACCAAATGTATATATATATATATATATATATATATATATATATATATATATATATATATATATATATATACATATATAAACACAGATATAGCTTTATAAACACAGATATAGCTTGAGAAGACAGTTTTAAGTACTTGCTCAGATATTTGAGTAAATCATCAGAGAAAGCATTTTAATTTAGTGTTAGGGAAAACTATTGTTTAAAAATGATATAATCCGAATGAAGTTATTCGCTTACATAAATAAGAAGGCTGTAATATAATTGTTAAATCCAAAGTCCATATGTTTCGAACGAGAAAACATAAAGGCGGTCTTAGTAAATGCACAATCATTCATTTAAAGTTCCATGAGAGTTGACAATGTATAACTAATTTTTATTTCAGACTGTATCCCAAAATGACGCCCTTTTACAAGTATATAAGTTGCTCTGCTAAGATAAACTGTAACTGCATTCGTTATGACTCTCATCCCGAGGAGTAGGTATGTATCAGTTGCTATTTGTTGCAGTTTCATCCTGCCACATAAGAACGCCAGTGAAAGAAGAAAGCATCTCTCCCCATGTTTGGGAACCATATACGGCCTGTACCCATACACGCTGACCAGCGTCGCAATGTAGTGATGCTGCGGTGCTTCCTTGAGCGTGATTGTCCACTTTATTTGCATGTGTTCTCCCTTTTCCTTGACCTTCAAGTACAATTTCAGTTTGTATGGATCCAGCGTGAAACATTGATATTATATTGGTATAGAAAAAGTATGTACCAGATATTGGACACGTAAATATCCCTGTTTTTTTGTCATATGCGTTACCTTCGTTGTAATCAACCCTGTCAAACTGAAGTGATCTTCCTGGTGTAATCGAGACTGGAGCAGAGTAGTACATCGCCGTAAAGGCGGCCTTTCTTGTTACAGTCCTTTTCCTATTTATTGTGGCAGTCAGTTTTAAAGCTATAAGAATAAAGCAAATAAATAATATATATATATATATATATATATATATATATATATATATATATATATATATATATATATATATATATATATATACCTATTATTTGAAGGTTGAAAAGCGACATCGTCATCATCATCATCATCATCATCATCATCATCATCTCTCTCTCACACACAAACACACACACAAACACAGTTACTGTAACCGATTTAGCAAAAACGTCTTTTTTCCAATATTGTAAACATATTTATTATCTTCATTACCAATTTTTTAAATAATGTCTATTTTGATTTGAAAAAGTTAAACCTAATGACTGTATATACATAAACTGCATTTTAATGATATATTTCAGCATATATTTTACTCTTTGTTGCAGTTCATAGACTTTGATATTATTCATTTAAATCGATCGCATAGTTTAAAATGGCTCATTTGTTCTCTATATATTCCTTCTTTGTCTCGGTTGTCTGGTTTCGGTTTATTATTTATATATTCTGATTTTCCACTATCATTTATATTATTCTGTTCTAAAACGGCATTTCCATGTTCGAAAGATGGCATTCCAATTTATCATTTTATCAAATCACTAGCAGATAAGACTCACATAGTGATAGTCGTGAAGGAGTCTAGAAAGTAGATATGGCATTTGTGCATTGTATATGTTAGTGTGCAATCTTTTATTTTTCTTTTTGCGTCAAAAAATCATGCTACTTTAAATCTCAAGTACTTTATATGTAATGGTAGACTGTATGAACTCTGAGTAAGAAACAACAATATGGAGAACAGGTTACTGGAGAATATTTGACACATAATTCATGGAGATGAATTCGTTTCTATATTTATCGTAATTGAAAGTTTGAAATAAAATAGTATGCAATATTACCTGTCTGAACGCGATTCTTGAAGTACATAAGTTCCGCGATTTTGTCACCCATCTCAGTCTGTCGTGACTCCATGTTGGAAACGGCACGTCGGATCGAGAAACGTGAAGAGGAACCGATATCTGTAGTGTCATGTGTTCCGTTAGTATCAACAACCTTCATTGCAGCTGATTTGTTCTCTTTATTGTTGTCCACACGATTTTCTAGCATCCGTATTCTCTCCTCAGCCTTTTCCAACCTGTACTCTAGTTCCTGCATATTGGTCAATCGTCTCTGAGCCTCGTCAAGACGCTCTTTAAGTACATCAATTTCTTCTAATTTTCTATCGAATTCACGATCCCGTTCTTCCAAATCCCAAATTTTCTTCAAAAGTACAGAAATAATCCCACCGTCCTGGTGCTCATAGTTGAGTTTCTCATTTGCCGCACCGAGATACATTGCTTGAAAAGAGTACATAAAAGGATTAAATTTTTCATTCTGTCACAAATGATGGCAGCCACCTGCTGATCAATATGTCTACTTTTCAGTACATGTATGTCTGCCACGCAATTCCTTTATATCGTCTAGTATTGGATTGATAAGACTACATATTACGTTGTTAACCTCACCTTGGAATTAAAATCAAATTGACCTTGACACTGTCCGTTGTAAAAAGACTCTAATAACAAGTCCGATACATGGAAAATAAACGAACTTATTTATCTACTCCAAATCTCTCTATACATACCTACCTACCTACCTACCTACCTACCAACCAACCAACCTACCTACCTACCTACCTACCTACCTACCTACCTATCTACCTACCTACCTACCTACCTACCTACCTACCTACCTACCTACCTACATACATACATACATACATACATACATACATACATACATACATACATACATACATACATACATACATACATACATACATACATACATACATAAAGTAGTTGCTTCGCTAGGCTCTCAGCATTAAGAGGTTAGCGTTAGGACTTGTCGACCTGGTGTCACTATAATATGATTGTGTTGGACATCTTGCGGCACGATGGCCCAGTGCTAAAAATCACTATAAACTGCCGCACTGCAGACAGGCAGTGTTCCTTTCTCTATAGGGTTATATTGAAAAATAACTGAATGAAATCTCTTACTAGAGGAAATAAAGAAAGTCAGT
Source organism: Potamilus streckersoni (assembly GCA_016746295.1). Classification (NCBI taxonomy): domain Eukaryota; kingdom Metazoa; phylum Mollusca; class Bivalvia; order Unionida; family Unionidae; genus Potamilus; species Potamilus streckersoni. The sequence continues at coordinate 2,563,729 of JAEAOA010002354.1, read as the reverse complement.
CAGTCAATCAGTCAGTCATGCATGCATGCATGCATGCATGCATGTATGCATCCATCCATCCATCATTCCATCCATCCATCCATCCATCCATCCATCCATCCATCCATCCATCCATCCATCCATCCATACATACATACATACATACATACATACATACATACATACATACATACATACATACATACATACATACATACATACATACATACATACATACATACATACAAACACACATATGTGCATGCATGCACACACCCATACATCCATACATACATACATCCATACATACATGCATACATACATACATACATACATACATACATACATACATACATACATACATACATACATACATACATACATACATACATACATACATACATACAAACACACATATGTGCATGCATGCACACACCCATACATCCATACATACATGCATACATACATACATACATACATACATACATACATACATACATACATACATACATACATACATACATACATACATACATACATACATACATACATACATACATACATACATACATACATACATACATACATACATACATACATACATACATACATACATACATACATACATACATACAACTTCAGACACAAAGGAATAAACACAAATATTAAGGAGAAAAATACATAGACAACAAATACAAAGTAGGCCCAGTACTGCGTATCTCCTGTTCGATGGTTGTTTTTGAATATATGGGCTATTAGAAATTTACAAAAGGAAACGTCAACACTAAGATGGGCGTGTGTTTTGTTTTTGTTTAGAAACAAATGCTGAGAACCCAAAATAATAGATTAGTGAATTGTATAAATAATCTGACTGTCGACTTTCATGACATCGTCGCTACCCCCAGCTCCAAACGTCATTTATAGTCTGCCTACCTTCATGCCGTCGTCGCTAGCCCAGCTGCAATCTAACTGTCTACCTTCATGCCATCGACACTACCCAAGTCCAACCGTCATTTATAAATCTGACTGTCGATTTTCATGCCATCGTCGCTATACCAGCTGTAATCGTCATTTGTAACCTGTCTACCTTCATACAATCGACACTACCCAAGTCCAACCGTCATTTATAATCTGACTATCTTCTTGCCATCGTCGCTCCCCCAGCTGTAATCGTCATTTGTAATCTAACTGTCTACCTTCATGCCATTGACACTACCCAAGTCCATTCCTCATTTATAAATCCGACTGTCGACTTTCATGCCATCGTCGCTACCCCTAGCTCCAAACTTGATTTATAATCTGACTGTCGACTTTCATGACATCGTCGCTACCCACAGCTCCAAACGTCACTTATAATCTATCTACCTTCATGCTATCGTCGCTACCTAAAGCTCCAACCGTCATTTATAATCTAACTACCTTCATGCCATCGTCGCTACCCCAGTTGTAATCGTCATTTGTAATCCAACTGTCTACCTTCATGCCATCGTCGCTACCCCCAGCTCCAAACTTCATTTATAATCTGACTGTCGACTTTCATGACATCGTCGCTACCCCGGCTCCAAACGTCATTTATAATCTGACGGCGAAGGAAGTTATTTTTTTTTATAAGAAATCGAAGGGCTTACAAACCCATACACCTAGCTTAGCACTTTTTGTCATAAAATTTTAAAGGATCTGAAATTTAATTGCATCAAAGAAATTTGGGATAGCAACATTCCTCGTTAACCCTTATCTTTAATGCTGTAAAGGTTGTTTTAAAAAAGTTACTTAATCTATTTTCTTCTCCGTTAAACCATCTATGTTTCCGCCACTGTGTTATATTGGATAAACATAATTTAGGTTAGGCAATCCCAATAATGGATTAACTGCATACCTCTTAAACTACTATACCCTTGCGAACACATAAACTTTGACAAATACTGGGAAAACACAAATATTCGGGTATCTGAACATTTCTTAGTTTTGCAAATATAGAAAAAACACTTTTAAATATAGGTTTATTAAAGTGTCCTACTTTTTGAAAACCTAATCATATATTTGTATAGGCCATTTTTTAAGATCACCGAAAATACGGCATGTGAATTTCTTTCAAAATCTAAGTAGAAATGTATTCATTTTGTTGGAGTGATCAATCAAATAGGAACGCAACTGTTTTAGTAAGTTCGCATTATATTCACTTCCTATATATTCTAATGTAAACCTTCAACGCATTTTAAAAATAAGTGTTTGCTTGGTGAGGACAGTTTGATAATTATAAAACACAATAGCAAAGATATTGCCATTGTTTAACATGTTAACTGGTTTGAAAATATCAGTAAAAAACAATCTTAACCCAATTATGAAGTTTATAAACTATTAACAATATTTAACATAAAAGAAATTAACTTTGAACTTCTTAGTGAAAACTAAAATCTAGTTTCAAAATGCGATCTGTTTGATCCGTTCCTTACCATGTTATCATTCTTACTCTTATGTGGTCATAAATTTATAGTCTGCTTATGGTTGAATGAGTTTTATTGTTCCTTTATCCAGTATACTGACATAATGAATGGTTGGATTTGGTTGAGAATGGTTTAGACTTTTATTGTTCTTTTATCCAGTATACTGACATAATGAATGGCTTGACTTGGTTGAGAATGGTTTAGAATTTTATTGTTCTTTTATCCAGTATACTGACGTAATGAATGGTTGGATTTGGTTGAGAATGGTTTCGAGTTTTATTGTTCTTTTATCCAGTATACTGACGTAATGAATGGTTTGATTTGGTCGAGCATGGTTTAGAGTTTTACGGCACAGAAACACAAGAAGATATGGAGCTTTTCCCAAAAACACAATGGTAGCTGACCCGGGTTTGTCCGATGGTAGGATTTGAACCCGCACTAGTTTGGTAGTGAGTCCGGCAAACTAACAACTCAGTCATCGAATCTCCTCCAATACGTAAAGAAATCAAGAGCAAGTAATAAGAATTGAAGACCAATATCCAGGGATTCCCTTGACTTCAACTCACTAGTGAAATGGGCTTGAGAAGCTGACACTGATTCGATTAAATAAGGACTTGTTTCTCTTTTACATCATCTCTTAACTTCTGTATTAACTGTGTATCGTGTATCTCATCTTAACAAATTGATTCAAGCTTCATATTTCGTAACCCACTTTTTGGTAGAACACATTTTATCTTTTTGATAACAATGTGAAGGTCATTCGAGATTCCATTGTTGGTTTTTGATATTTTAATTTTCTTATCCGAGCTTGCATTAGATTCCCCAACGATGTTTTTAAATTTCAAACTTTTTCATTTATCACATTGTTGTTGTGTGATTAATTAACGTTTTATGTTCGCAGGTAATTTGATTCCTCTAAAGATTAATTGTTCTTGCTCTTGACATGCAATGTTAGATAACACATTTCTCGTTATGTGTAAGGGTAATTTGGACATAGTTTTGGCATTTGGATAGTTCCATTTGTCATATCCAAGTTTTTACCAATGAGGTAATTTTTAAGAGTTAGATTCATACAAATGTAGCAATTTGTTACATCAAATTTTTTGACAAAATCGTTTTTATTTCCAGTAGACTTATACTACACTGTATGTACTAATAGTAGTTGTACACGTTTATGGTGAAAATGTTCGTTAGAAAAGTAACTAACATACGCGCAGAAACAAATACTTTAATTTTGATATAATAATGTATCTTTCAGAATGAAAAAATTTGCTGTAAAACTTCAGTGTTTGTTTCAGAGATGCAATCACAATACCGTTTCTTTTTTCTCTTCTTAAAGATTTCAGGAAAAAAAAGGTATTAAACAGCAAAAAGAATTCGTCAAGTAAAATAAAACAAGAATAATGTAGGAAATGCTAAATGAAATGATAATTTGTTTCAGGTAATTATTTCTGACAATATAGTCATATTTATCCCCTGTTAAAGTTTTATTTTTGTGTCATATATAATAACAGTCCTAAATCAACTGGAACTTCATTACAAATCTACATGAATGCCCCACACCCACTGGAAACCTATTAAACATTAAAATACAAAGGCTTGCAACGTTTCAAAATACGTACAACAAGGTAAGTCCAAAATTATTTCATGCTAGGTTATAAAGCATGCAGAGCTACCCATTTCAAGATCACAGAGCGTAGTTATTTTTCTGTATAATCATCGTCATTGTGTTATATGACGGGGAAATGAAAATAATTTAATATCTCTAAAAATAGCTAAGGACAAATATAAACACCCTTAGGGTAACTCTGTGCACGATAACGAAACCCAAACACATTTTGTTCATATAGAAAAAGTGGAAATAGCTTTAGAAAGTCACAGAGTGTGAAAAAAGCAATAGGTACTAAAAGTTAGTATTTACAACACTTGAATTACATTTTTAAATGTCTTGCAAATCATACTCAGCGAAAGAAAACGGTCCTGGCATTGTTCAACTTTTGAATTGCCTCAATCTGGAAATGATATATTTGTAAAGTCAATGTCCAATATATCGGTCTTGTGCTGATGACTTTTCCTTTACTTAAATACGTAATATGCTGATGGTATGTTGCAGCAACAATTTTTTTTTGGAAAATGAACGTGTGAAATGTTCAAGTTGCACACACCGGTGCCGAAAACTTATTTTCTCTCAATGAGTAGTTCTGAACCCTAAGTAGCAATGTCCTTTTGGCATACGCAGTCTGAAACCGTTGCCCGCTCTTGCTCATGTAGCAAAAACACCCATAATCCCTTGTCGGATGTATATGTTTTCAATCTGAACCTTTTACTCAATTCCGGTAAATTTAGGATTCGTGCATAGATCAGTTTCCATTAAGAACGTTAACAACTCTTTACTGATATGAACAACAAGAAACTTGACTGAGTTACCCTTTACTGCTTAAGTTCGATATACTTACATTTTTTCTCTACGGTTTATATATCCACGTTTATCTGCAATTACATCTGGATACTTTTTTATAATGTCGGCGATTTCTCGGCGCTGACTTTCTGGTAATTCTGGACACAGGCTCACACTATCTTTTCCATCTTTTCCCTACAAGCTGAGGTGCTGGAAGGGAATATCAATACTGGGGGCTAATTTCGATTCGACAATTGCCTTCTTTGCCATATCCACAGTACATACTAAAATACCCCTTTTCCACGTATTGGCATGACCAAGTTTCATCTTACCTTTCTTGACGATTCTGTAATTCATTTTGTCTCTTGGCCTGTTTGATCTAATAGGGTTTTTTCCATCGGCCGAATGACTTGTTTCTACTAGCAGGTTGAAGCACCATTACTAAATCACCCTCATTTAATGTCCTACTTCGCGTTCCGTGGTTGCATTATTTCAACTACTGCCGTCCCAACTTCGCAAGCTCAAAGTGCGCCATTGGACACGTGTATTATATTTTGTCACGCAAGTCACTGGTAGATCGCTTTAAATTTCTTGCACGAGACCGCACCCGACCACAGTTTGCGTAGAATCCGCACATGACCACAAATTGTCCTACCGTATAGCATCAAGAACAGCTACAATGTCAACCTTTCGTGCGGTTCATCGAGATAAGCGAACAAAAGAGAACTCACATACCAGTTCAAACCTCACGGACTCTCCTTGCATACTCAAAGCATCAATTAACATCCAGTTAAATTTCTTTACCAATCTACTGCCATGGGTTGGTACAGTTATTTGCGCAACTGCTAAATGGACAACAATCTACTTTTGCCATAAGATCCGGGGTAAATTAGTCCCCATACTCCATGAGAAACTTCTCATGCACCTATACCCTGCTGAACATGACAATAAGTACCTCGTGAACACAAACGGTTTCAGTTCATAGTAAGGTGCTTATTATTTAACGGATGAGCTGTGTCAGTTTCTCAAGTCTTTCCATCCGATTTTCAACCTTTACAGATTGAATATTTATCCCCTTTTATTACCATTAGTTGCATCAATATGAATGCCTCTGGTGGTTCGATTGGTTACCGGCTTTCTTCTCTCTTGAAATCACACGGTATGAACAGCTCCGAGCTTCGGAGAAATTGTTATCTGTGTAGCCATATCAAATATATTTGTAAGGTACTTTTTCCTAATAAATATTTACAACTCCTTACCGCAAGTAGCAAACAAGTACCTAAGTAAAAAGACTGTACGACTTTAGAACATTTATTTTGTATATTACCACATCCAACCAAGCACTGTAAATACTTCCCCATACTACTGTCGAACTGTGAAAATTGGTCATCACCTGTGTTTGCTGTAT
>JAEAOA010002354.1:2450000-2552500 GCA_016746295.1 Potamilus streckersoni | reverse complement strand
CTTTAGATAAGATGGTAGGGCGAGCAGGAGAGATTTCAGCGGGCGCAGGAATGATCGTATGGTGAGCTGTAGAGATTATAAAATGAAATGGAACAATTTTAGGTGAGCTGGTGAGATAGAGCTGGGGAAGAGTTGGATAAGGGGTGCAGTAGATCAGACCGAGCTGGAGTAATCGCTAATTAGTTGTAATGGGGAATGCAATGATGGATAGTTGTATCCAGAAATTGTTTATGAAAACCTTCAAAGATATCAGAAAATTAACTTACCTGAAACTGAGTAAAACTCACTGACTTGTTGCTGCTTTTCAGTGCATTCATAAATCACACAGTAAAAACTTGAAAAAAATGGATGCAAAATTTTGATGGTAGACAACCTATGCGAAGAGCAAATGTAGGCATTGCATGTCTAACCCGTGTTTATGTGGCTAAAAAGAAACCAAGTGAAAGAACCTCATTTGTTGTTGTTCGTACTACAAACGCAAAATCAGGGACTGTGTAATTTGTTTGAATCCACTTCTAAATTCTTGTAAATTGAACGTTGTGGACCGTTTATAAAAGTCAATTTTTAATTAGGGAGAGTATTTGTGCAGAAGCGAACGTGGACAGACGTACGAAGATAATAATGGATGGTTATATGGAGTTTGGGAAAAAAGTGAACGACGGAATAAAAGACTGAATGTACTATCTTCCTTTTTTTCTTCCCGAAAGGGGGAAACAATAAGGCATTATATAGACATTTACGATGGCGCCATCAAGGTACCTTTATTTTATTTTTGTAAACGATATTACTGCTGATCAAATTAGAACAATAAAATTTACCCTGATCTGTAGGCGTTGGAGTAGAGAGCGATCACTGGCCGTGGGGTATTAACCACGCTGGCCTCTTCTTGTTTTTGTTTAAATAATTTTGTTTTCTTTTATAAAATTAAAACGTGTTGCCCCAGAACTATTGTCGTCCCTGTCTATCGGCTTCTTATGTAACTTAGTAATATGCGTATGGTTTATAGTGATGTCTAGCCCTGCGACATCATGGAACAGGCATGTAGAATCATATCCCACCCAGGCACATTATACTGAAACGAGACCTACCTGTCATAACACTAACCAGTGTTTGGCATGACTGGGCCGGTAACAAACAAGTATAGAGATATAGAAGTGCAGATGCACTCATAATTAACATAGATACAGCCATACAGTATTAAAGAGATGATTGCTTGGTTTGTTTCAATGAGTGAATAAGATATATCATTATCAGTTCGTAGTGGCAAATTAGGGAAATGCGTTTTTCGTTTTATTTTTTCTTTTTGTTTTGTTTTAAAGAGATTGCTGCAGCTTACTACATTTTATCTCTCATTTCAGAAACTAGTTTTTGAATAATTTCTGACTGGAATTATAATTGTTACAAGACTAGTGTCAGATGCAGACACATAGCCAAATTATTTTTTCTGGTTGTTGAAACATTCAGTTGTAGTTAGTTATTTGTGTGATCGAGTCGCCAGTTCAACATTATTTCCTTGGCTATAATGGAAATGTCGTAAGCAGAGAGCATTGACTATGACTTAAAGGATATTTAAATTCTATCTGGAGAAAAATTTAAAAAATGCACAATGGGTAATACATTCTCACAAAGTAGAGTATAGCATGAATAAAATGCAGCTAGTGCTTACTTTTGTCCTACAAGGAGAATATAATGCAGATGGAGCGTAGAACAAATAAGACTCTAGGTAATATGTCATAGATACAGGAAATGCTTGATGCATTGATGGAATCAGTCTCAGAGTTTGAGAATGTTATTCTACTGCCAAACCTATAAATTTGTATTTTGCCTTAGTTGCTTAATAATTTTCTTTGAATAATAGCTAAAAGTTTTAATTTCAATTGGATTGGTCTCAATAATAATGTGTATTTAATTACCATTCATGCGATATAAAATGAGTAATGTTGATTAGTTTCATCGAATTACAACAGGTGTGGTACTTGTGTTACTCTATTGTAGAGATGCCGCAGTAGGGATATGTTTTTGCTTGGCTTTGCGTCTATAATCGATAATTTTCTACCACCATTCAATACTTTTCTGAAAGTATTAGATTTTGAGTCATTTGCAAGTAAAGGAATTTTTCGATTCAACAATATAATTTACATAAACCGAAAATACATGGCCAAATAATGATCTTTGTGATACAGCTTGACCTATAGTCCTAACGCTAGATAACTCTAGATAACTAGATAATGAATATTTATTAATAACTCTTTGCTCACGATAAGAAATATAGCTTTCAAAACTAAATTGGACTTTACGCCCATTATGTATGAAAACAAGTCCTCGATGTCACAGTCTGTCGAATTCCTTCTGTAGGTAACATAATACGCAATTATCTTCATTTTCTCGTCTAGAAAGACTCAGCGCTTGATAAGTCGCGTTATTCGCAAAGTTGTTGAACTGTCAAGCATGAAGCTAACGTAATACTATAAATTTTTTGCATGATTTTGTTATAAATATACCTATACACCAATCTTTAAAACAAGTTTCATATTTCACATGTTTCACATTGCAGCTTATATTTATATACGACACTTCTAAGGCTTTTACTTTATTGTGTTTTATACCTTTTACAAAGCGATCAAAATAGTCTTTTCCTGATCATGCCTTAGAGTTTCTCTGAGGTATATGCCCATATCAATAAGAAAAATCTGAGGAGATATAGTGTAAAATGTTGAACCTCCTTTTCAACTGTTTCTATGATGTTTTGTTTGTGCAACAGCATTAAAAGAAGCCATCAGGTATCTTCAATATGAAGACTTAGTATGGTTGACAAAATGAAATGGAATATTTTCCTCTGTGTCATGATAAATATGATCTAATTCACTCATATTGTCTAAGAGTTAGTTTTATAAGGATCATGCTATAAAATTATAGTTTCATCAGCAGACTTGGGATAAACGGTTCATGGCATGGTAGACTTTTTAAATATATGAATCCTTTCTTGCTAATGAAGTGAAAGTCCAGGTAAGCTTTAGTCAGAGGTAGACTATTCAATATATTTATATTTGATGGTAGTTAGATGAGAGTACAAGTAATTATGGGTAGTTAACATCGTCACCAATAATTTTAAACAAACAATCTATCTGACCCGATAGATAAGTAATGGGGGGATAAGATCCATCGTTATTAATGCTCAATCAAGTAAATTTATTTGATAGATCATTGATAATTATTGATAGTTATTGATAATTATTAATTCTTGGTAACTGTTGACGAAATGTCATTAGCCTCTCTATCTTTAACTGCCATTAAGCTTACATTCTTAGCATTTGCAATAGAGATACTGAGTTCATTGGCGTCTGAAGCGTCAAAGTGAGTCTAGAAAGGATTCTATGGAATGATCTATAAACATTAAACCATATTCACATCGAGCTCAAAACTCGTCTTTAACTATCACAAAGATCTGCTCCGGCTGTACTTCACTGTCCGTGATTGGATTATTTATCGGCGCTTGCCATTAAGTTTGACGCCTCATTTCATATAACCTCAGATAGAGCAAGTCCTGTTCCATAGTGCATAATTACATCTGGGTAAAGGAAATGTTTTCTTGACACTGGATACATGCACTGTTATGCACTGTGTCGAAAGGTAATAGGACTAATTTCAACAAGAATATGGAGTAGTATCTTATTTATCTAGTTTGCATTTAACTTCCCTATAAAGCAACATTAAAATGCCAAAGTACTTAAGTGTAAGTTTTCATGTCATCTTATACAGTTTACTAGATGGCAATTGCAAGGAATGTTTGCGCTATTTGCAGATATTCTCTTTCAATGCAGAGAATATAAGCCTCTATCACAACTCTACTCAGGAATTGTTAGCATTGTGCTTTTATTGCTTGTATAACTTTCTAAAAGTCCATAACCAGACAGTTATGAAACTTTTGTCTTGTAACCTAAACGAAAGTAGAGCTTTGTGTTAAGATCTTGCATGTGTGTCCCTTTAGAATTATATCGTCGCACTTATGTGCTCTTATCAGACCAATACAGACCTCTCAGACTCAATATTTGAGTTAGCATCAACAAGAACTATAAAGAACAGCAGCAAGAAACGAGAGATTGTTGACATTTATACTAGAAAACAAATACACAACAGCATGTAGACGAATGCAGTAAGGTTTTCACCCATTAGTTGGATAACTGTGTATATATATCCGATGACATATCCAACGCAATACGATTATCGTTGCGGCATCTATAGTTTTCGCACAGCATCTCGTTTGTTTGTACCACACTTACAATTGTGAAAGCTAATAAAAGCAATTATGTCAAAAATGCACAAAACTTAGTCATTTTATTCATTTAGTAATAGGTTCTAACCTAATTGTCGCCATATATACGTCTTCCTCCTTTTTAGTTGTTTATTGCAAATTGTGGAATAAGACTATAGTTTGTGCTATCTAAACGTCTGCTTATTCACATCGCGAGCTTCCAATTTTTATTTCTTTCAAGGATATCATCAACAAATGGTTTGATATTAGAGCTATATTTTTCATTTTGCATTGCTTTTCTTGCAAAATAGATGCTCCTTGATTTTATTATACACATTTCTTATGCATGCTGAGCCTGGAGAAGTGTTGGCTTATGAATGTTTTCGCAGTTCGTTGCAGTCTGATATTTCGATACTTTTAAATGTAATCACAATTTTATACGTATTTTTCAATGTAGCATGATTGCTAAATTTTGTGGTTGTATTCCAGCTCTTTCCAGACTATATTCTAATTTGAGTTTAGTGTGAACAACATCTTCACACACTTTAAATACATCTGTCTCCATGTACTTGTTCATCTTGCAGGCGTTCACCAGCAGTTCTTGGGATTCACGCCTTTGTACATTTGCTGCTGAATGGTATATTGATTTCAAAAGAGTATAAAATACGAGAAAAAATGGTATTTTCAGGTGTATAGACAAATGCTTATTTAAAAGATGTCTCCTTCTAAGGCAGTATAGTGTTGAATAAGGTTACACAATTAGCCTGGGTCACTATAATTTGCTTACCTTGTAAATTCAATTACTATATTCGAAATGTAAAACTTCATGTTGATATTAACTCTTACCTCAAAGCTACGTGAATATGAGACTCATACTATGTGAAGCAACGCAACTAATTTATTGCGTTTCTGCTAATAAACCTGAGTCAACTCGTCGCTGTTTCACAGCATTTTGTTTACCCTAAAATTGTATATACACATTCGTGATAATTTCTATTTTAAATTTGCAAGTTTATCAGAGTTAATAATTTATATTTCTGGGAGGTTTGGAGATAGGGTGTTGTTTTCAAGAATAAATATCTTGAGGTTTGTCGCTCAGATTTGTTTTCCAAATATTTTGGCGGTTGCTTGGGTGGTGCTTTTTATCGGTTTTCTGATAGAGGTAGGGTTTGTTTGTAAACTTTTCATTTTTAATTGGACAAAGGCTTGATGTCCTCAATATTAACAAACAATGTTGTGTTGGCTGTGGGTCGGGCGTTAATATTATGTGGCTGGCAATGTGTTGGAAATAATTTTAGTGAGGTGAATGATGCTGTTTTCACAAATTATATTTGCTGAGGGCAAAGGAAACAGTGTCGTTGCCACACTTTGTACTTTTTGCATTCTTCATGACGACGTTTAAATGATACAGTATGTTATGGTCTTATGAAACAATCTTGAATGTGACGAAGCGGCACGGTAGGGTTCGAAACAGCATAGAGACAGATAGCAACAGCATGCACAAAGTGGTAAAAAACGACGATACAAGTATTGTATCAGGACATTTCAGCATTCATGGCTATTTGCCTATAACGGATCCGCATCGATTGTAAATACCCGAACAAAATAAAATTATCATTGGTCTTTTTCGTAAGAAAGGATAAATGTATACTGAAAATAACGTGTAAACGATGAAGGTTGTAAGAGTTTGACATAAACAAGATCTTGAATTAACATAAATTTACATTGAAATTTGCAAATTGTTTCAATTGATTATTTTTGAAATATTGTTCGTTTTTAACATTTATTTCTGGTGCGATTTTATGGACGAAAAATATAAAAATAGCATTTAATGACAATATCCATTTCATCATTCCTCAGCAAGTCCTTGTGTATGTACATATATGCATGCATGGACACATGTATGTACGTACATACACGCACGTACGTACATACACGCACATACATACATACATACATACATACATACATGCATGCATGCATGCATGCATGCATGCATGCATACATACATACATACATACATACATACATACATACATACATACATACATACATACATACATACATACATACATACATACATACATACATACATACATACATACATACATACATACACACATACACACATTCATACATACATACATACATACATACATACATACATACATACATACATACATACATACATACATACATACATACATACATACATACATACATACATACATACATACATACATACATACATACATACATACATACATACATACATACACATTCATGCATAAAGATAAACACGTATATCGAGTCATATACAGAAAAGGCGTATAACAGTGGAGCTATGAAAAGCCAGATCAGGAGAAGATTGGTAAACAGAATGTATGGATCAATTTGGTTTCCATGAATTCGACCCATTTTACTCTTGATCTGATAATATGTGAACAATATCAATGCCACTCCTCTCCTCGTTATTGCAAGAAATATTTTAGGAAAGTTGTTAGTTTCGCTGAAAGAAAATAATTTTGCCACAATTTTAGTGATGTAACACTTATTGCAATTGCTAACAACTCCAGCTAGAGTTCCAAAATCAGGATAGAAAAGGAATTTTACTGATACACCGCCTTAGAACATTGAAACCAAGCGATCTAAACCAAACATACTAGAAAAAGAATGTTATGAACTAGTATAATTAGCCTTTACAGCCGACACAGCTTCTTTTCAAACCTTTCTAAATCTTCTTAGTATCCTAAAATTACTACTATAAGAATAAAATATCCGGTATAGAATCAAATATCTGGGATATAATCTGCGTTATATAAATGTACACAAAGTGATAGATAGCGCTTTGGGTCATATACTTCTAGGGAAATGGAGTCAGTACAAGTAATAAAATCCGGTTCAGTATATTTGCTACAAAACATGTCAGTGGTCCCATCACAACTTTAAATTTGAGTGGGCTATTAGTTATACAAACAACTGCCCAAGTACCTGAAACAATAAATGTGGGACATAGCACCTTATATTGTTTCTTTAGTATGTACACCTATATGCATCTGGATATGCATATTGCAATTTTCTGTCAAAATCACTGTGAGTTATCATGCTTCAGTACCCTTGTGAATAATATTATCAGTTGTACAGACCCAAAATACCATTTGTTTTAAACACCATTCATTAATCAACTTTGCTGCCTGTAATTTGTTAAACTGAATGTCATAACTTGTAAGAAAATTTAATATATCAATATTTTTAATTTCAAGCATATTGTCAGACAGTCCTTATTAATTATTACAATTAGGTTTTTAGTGCATTGAAAAATTCCTATAATTAAGGAAGATATAGTACATTTAGTTTTGATTTCTTAAGGACAATTGGACCTCAAATTGTACCCTATAGAACACCAGCACTACACATTCCTGACAGCTGTCCCATGTCTTGCTTGCAAGGAAATTTCAAAAGACTTTATGTATGAAGTTGAAAAAGTAGTGGCATGCAAAATAAAATGCAAATATAAAAGTTTGACAAAAATATTGACCCTTTCAGGCATCATAACACAATTAATAAAATCCGGTTCAGTACCCACAAATGTAGTCCCAGTCTATTTTTAGATCACTTGTTCCTGTTAGATTTTGGCATTCTTGGTAAACATTTAAAGGCAATTGTTTATTTTTTAGAATGTGAGCTTTTGGTGTGGTTGTCTGTGTGTATTTCGGCGACAGTGCACATGGAGTAATAAGGTCATGGTAATGATCCGGAAGTGAAATCTGTGTTCCGTTGGATGGTGTTTTGTTTACAATTCAGCCTCTCAAAAAATTGCAGGTCAACCCTTGACAAGAACTTCACCGTAAAGTAATATTTGAAGGTGTTTTAGATTAACATATGATTTGTATTGATTGTCATACAGTGGAAGGTTCAGTACTGAGAAACAAATGTAGAGACTATAGTAGTAAAATTAATTGTGTTCTATGGCCAAATAGAAACATTTTCAGTCTTCGCAACAAGTCTATACAGGCTAGTTGAGAAATAATGTATCTATAGCTTTAACTCTTGTAGAGACAGCCATGTAGAGTTTTACGAACGCAACGTTTTTATGTTTGTTTTGTATATGCTTTTGAAAACAGACTCATTAAGAGTCGAAAGCGTTCAGGCTAGATAGTTACTAGTTTGCACTTTTCGTTGTCAGTTTATTAATATTATAATATTTAACACACCGATATAGGTTAGGTTGTGAAGACCTTTTGAAGTACTTCCTCACATGTTTGAGTAAATCATCAGAGAAAGCGTTTGAATTTTGTGTTAATGAAAGCTATTGTTAAAAATGATATATTCCGAATGAAGTCATTCGCATACATAAATAAGAAAACTGTAATTTATTTGTTGAATTCGAAATTAGAATGTAATATATATATATATATATATATATATATATATATATATATATATATATATATATATATATATATATATATATATATAGCTTTGAGGCCGATTTACAGGAAACACTCCTGATCATTGGATACACACAATGCTTGTTTGTGTGTCGTATATTGTTGATCTAAAGCTGTACTTCGCTATTTTAAACTTGTTTATCTTGTAGAGTGATTATGTTTCTGATGACTATGCAGTTCATAATGGTATAAGTCCGAAACTATTGCCATTCGTCAATTAGGTCATAACGTTCCAGCTTTACAAAACGAAACAAGATAAAGGCTGTCTAAGGAAATTAGCAAACGTTTAGATATGTTCCATGAGATTTGACAAGATATAATTAAATTTTGTTTCACACTGTTTCCCCTTTCCCACCAAAATGACGCCACATTTAAAAGTATAGAAGATGTTGTACAATAATTCATTCGTTACAACTATTATCCTGAGGTGTAGGTATGTATCAGTTGCTGTTTGTTGCAGCAGTATCCTCCCACATAAGAACGCCAGTGAAAGAGGAAAACATCTCTCCCCAGGATTGGTAACCATACACAACCTGTATCCATACACGCTGACCAGCGTTGCAATGTAGTAATGCAGCGGTGCTTCCTTGAGCCTGATTGTCCACTTTATTTGCATGTGTTCTCCCTTTTTCTTGATCTTCAAATACAATTTCAGTTAATATGGATCCAGTGTGATACATTGATATTATATTGGTAAAAAAGAAGTATGTACCAGATACTGGACACGTAAATATCCCGGTTCTTGTGTCATATGCGTTACCTTCGTTGTAATCAACCCTATCAAACTGAATTGATCTTCCTGGTGTAATGGAGACTGGAGTAGTGGAGAACATCGCTGTAAAGGCAGCCTTTCTTGATACTGTTCTTTTTCCTTTTATTGTGGCAGTCAGTTTTAGCGCTATACGAATCAAACAAAGCACAACAAGTCACTTAACGCTAGCACTATTCTTTAGCGAAATAACATTTCTGTGTATCAAAAACGTTCCTTAATTGACACTACGTGCAAATAACAAGACGATCCACGTGAATAAAATTTCACTATTCGTAAAATCTATTTCCTAACCAACGGTTGAAACGATTGGTTGCAGGATTCTTCTAATTTTATTAATATTGCAGTTACATTCGTAAATTGACAGTTAATGTTTAATTGCTAATAATATACTGATGCAAAATCACTATTGCATTGAGAACATTTTAGAAGTTATAAGTGTCAAATCCCTGCAAAGACAGGACATCGGAAGTGATAATCAAGAAAATCCATTGATATGAACAGTATAGCGTCAGAGAGGTAAAAAACAGACAACTACATTCCTATTGAGTACACATTTGTTATGTCGTGCTCACGATAATGTGATGTGATTTGGACGTTTAACGTAGTTTTAACAAATTTTGAGTCATATCACTACGATGTCAGCAACTGTGGCAGTTTATATTTAGGTCTAGCATTTGTTATGTCCTGCTCAAGATAATGTGATGTGATTTGGACATTTAACGTAGTTTTAACAAATTTTGAGTCATATCGCTACGATGTCAGCAACTGTGGCAGTTTATATTTATGTCTAGCAATGGGACATCATACCACATACTTGTAGCATGATGTCCTTCCCAGTCACATTAACCTGAAACCAGATACTAACCTCTTAACGCTGAGCTTTAAGTGAGGTAGCTGTTAATGCCATTTTGGTAGGTCTTTGGTAAATCCTTGGTGTGACTCGGCCGGAGATCGAACCCATGACCTTTCGCATCCGATTCAAACGCTCTAACAATATGGCATCCTGAGCGATTTTTCAAAAAATTGTTGAAGTAGAACATAAAAATTAGAAGAACTGAAATAATATAACCTGCTCTGGAGTTCCTTTTCAGTTTGCAAATAAGTATATCAATAAATTACACATTATATTTATAACAATTTACGTATGTCTTTAGAAATGGCTCACATTAAGCAGTTATCAGTTTTAGTTTTGGAGACTGATTTAGTTCATTTAAATAAGCAAGTTTTACGAAAATTTGCAACAACAGTGGCATGCATGTATATGGCTTAAGTAAAGAACCACTACAACAAAATCAACAACAAAAATCATAATTTAATAAATGATATTATTTTTGTCTGGTAAGCGGTTGGTGTTTATCAGTGACTTAATACAGGTAAAACCCGTTAAAACGAGATGATCTTCTGGACCCAAGGAATAATATTGTGATATATATATATATATATATATATATATATATATATATATATATATATATATATAGATATATATATATATATATATATATATATATATATATATATATATATATATATATAAAGAATACAAATCATATGGCGAATAACAACCCTCTCAAGCGTACTGGATCCACCAAGGGATCACGTTATATATATTCTTTTTCTTAAAAAATCACAAGTCAAGACAACATTAAACGAACCGCCTAGCTTAATGACTGTTTCAGCCAGACATATTTACGTAAATCGATCACATCATATTTGCTCTCTATATATGCCTTCTTTGTCTCGGTTGGTTGATAGCATCATATAGTGTTTATAAATACTGATTTTCCACTTTGATTCCTATTATTCTATTTTGAAACTTGTTCTATGGACAGGTTTACTTGAGAATATTTGACATGTATTTCATGGAGATGTATTCGTTAATATATTTATAGTAATTAAAAGTTTGAAATAAAATAGTTTGCAATATTACATGTCTGAATGCGATTCTTAAAGGGCAGAAAGTTCCACGATTTTTTTTACCCATCTCAATCTGTCGTGACTCTATGTTGGAAACAGCAGTTCCGTTAGTATCAATAACCTTCATTGCAGCTGATTTGTTCACTTTATTGTTGTTCACCCGATTTACTAGCATCCGTATTCACTCCTGAGCCTTTTCCAACCTGTACTCTAGTTCCTGCATATTGGTCAATCGTCTTTGAGCCTCGTCAAGACGCTCTTTAAGTACATCAATTTCTTCTAATTTTCTATCGAATTCACGATCTCGTTCTTCCAAATCCCGTATTTTCTTCAAAAGTACGGAAATAATCCCACCGTCCTGGTGTTCATAGTTGAGTTTCTCAGCTGCCGCACCGAGATATATTGCTTGAAAAAGAGTACATAAAAGGATTAAATTTTTCATTCTGTCACAAATCATGGCGGCCACCTGCTGATCAATATGTCTACCTTTCAGCACATGTATGTCTGCCACGCAATTCCTTTATATCATCCAGTATCGGCTTGATGTTTACACATGAAGTTGTTAACATCACCTTAGAATTAAAATGAAATTAAACTTGACACTGTCCCTTGTACAAATATATTAATAACAAAGTCCTATACATGGAAAACAAACGGACCTATTTATTTACTCCGAACATCTCAATAATTATGCATGCATACATACATACATACATACATACATACATACATACATACATACATACATACATACATACATACATACATACATACATACATACATACATACATACATACATACATACATACATACATACATACATACATACATACTAGCAGTTACTTCGCTAGGCGCTCAGCATTAGGTGGTTAGTATCAAGACTGGACAGCGTGGTGTTAGGAGAATGGGATTGGGTGGAATAACGTGCTGCATATCTACGGCACGATGCCCAAAGAGCTAGATATCACTATAGAATGCCACTCTGCCGACAACGGGTCGTTTGGACTGAAAAATTGTAGCTACATTAAAAGCCCAAATTACATACATACATGCATGCATACATACATACATACATACATACATACATACATACATACATACATACATACATACATACATACATACATACATACATACATACATACATACATACATACATACATACATACATACATACATACCTCCTTTCAGTTCGAAGTGATTGTTTTATAGTATCTGACTTTGGTGGATACAAGCGCAGGGAAAGAAATTAATGCCATGAGTTTATATATACCGATATTGAATAGGAAATGCCAAAGATACCAAAAAATTATAAATAAAGAAAACTTTAATCAAGTAAATATAGCTCTCTTGGTTTAAGTTAATTTTCTTGCTTGCCACAGGCTTGAGTTCAGCGAAGGAAATTTACTAGTATTATATGAAGACCTTAGCAATTGATTCTTGATGGAATAATGCATAATTATATTTCATATTGCAACTAATTATCAACTACTGGATGTCGTCTACATCTTACTACGATTAATCCTGTTCACCCACTGATTACTTCAGGTCATCTTACGAATAATCCAAAAAGACGTGTTATCTCTATAAAGTGCCCTCGGCAGCTCAGCTATAATTTAAGTACAGCTATGAACGCTCCTTATTTCCAACTAAAGCCCACAATAACTCCAGCTGACTCTATCATATTTCCAGCTCTCCCTTCGATATATCCTGCTCGCCTTCTGCAAGTGACCTTTATAAAAGCTGTTACGGACTGACGGACGACAACAAGGACAAAAGTAACATTATACAAAGATCAAAAACAGGAAAGTGTTATGTTTGAAATAGCATCATAAACTTCTCAGAGGTAGATTCTACAAAATAGTCAATACCAGCTGAAGATTTCGGAACTGTTTGGGTCATGACATAAGCAATTAGACCGATCATTAAATAACTTGTTGTTTCAGTATTACTTCCTGGAGGATTTGTGTTTTCTTTCATTGCATGTGTTTCTTCTTTATGTACCAATTTTAGTAAAATATCTAAATCTTCTGCTCCCGTACTTTAGAGAGCGATACGAAATACAATGTTACCCATAATTCACAATTAAACATTAAAGTTGTTCTCTTATATCGGTTTCCTCCATGTAGACGACCTGATCAAACCGACGGGAACTTCCGAATATAAATCATACAAGATAATATGAGACAATTAGATCAGGAAACAGATGAACGTTTCTGTATTATCAGCATTTCTTCAAATGGAAAGTTTGATATAAATTAGGACATGGACGGATATTGTTGTTATTGTTGTCATTTTAGTCACCCTTTTAATCACTAATCACTTCTAAATATATATATATATATATATATATATATATATATATATATATATATATATATATATATATATATATATATATATATATATATATATATATATATATATATATATATATATACCAAGTCAAAGAGCAAAACCATTTTGTACCATCACCAAATAAATCACAGAAAGGGAACAGGAGAGGAGATAGTAATCAAATAAGGGTAGTATGAGTTAAAGCTAGGTGGAGAGCAAGCGAATACATATTTTGAAAGAAGAGATCTTAAAGGATTAACTTTATGAGTCTAATACCATTTACCAAGCGCTAATTTTATTGTGCTATAATTTGAAATAGTAATTTCATCATGTGTCCAGTACGTTAGATTTCAAGAAGGTGCATAAAGACGTGCCCGTCTCCTGATTATGGTAACTTATCTGCATGAAAATGTGTCAATATTGTCCTCTCTCTCTCTAACAGGCGTACTCAAAATTTCATATCATTAATCATACGGTAATAAATTATATCGAAAAAATGAGCCATGATATGAAATTTCATGAAAACGTAGGTACTATATATTTTTTTGCTGATGGATATTATCAAGAAAATGGCCCTTATTGTAATTACATTCTGTATATTTATAGCCTTCCTTGAACCATAGTTGCTCTTGAATTTTGTCACAAATATCAGCATGACGACAATCAGTCTGAGGTAGACAGGTTGAGCCTGAAGAAGAGCTAACATCTGTAATAGTTTCGTATTTTGTCAAAAATCAGTTAATTTTACATTCTGAACATTAATTCGCTGTTTCACACATTTTTCACTCCATTATGATTACTAAATTCATTTTGAGCTTATAAACTAATTTCGGCATAGACTAAACCACATCGTGATTGTCTTTCTTTGTTTGATCTAGCAGCCTTTCTCCAACAGGCCAGACATAATTCCACCATCTTAAGGATTGTATATTGGTTTCATAAGAGTACGGGATAAAATGTATAATTTCAGATAACTAGAGCAAATGCTTTTTCTAAAGATGCATCCTTCTGAGACGGTATTGTGTTAAGGAAGGTCATACAAATAATATTGGTCACTATAATGGTTCGCCCTGTATATTTAGTTACTATAATAAAAGGTAAAATTCTCGTATTAACTCTTAGGTCATAGATACGTACATACGAATTTCCGAAACTGACAATAATTGCAATACATCTCTGATTTATTGCGTAGATGCTCAAAGATGGTTGCCTCTTCTGAGTTTAGTTTCATTTTGGGGACAGGGACTTATTTCCAAAACGTTAAATATTTTTGAAGGGTGGGATATTTGTTGGCCAAACTATTTTGTACAAATATTTTCTTCGATGGTAGGGTTATGCATTTAAAATTAATTTTGATAGAAGTATGTGAGTAATTTCTAACAATTCTTTTAACGTGGCAAGACTTAGGTAGCAGCAATATTTTCCAACAACCTTCTGTTAGTGGTGGGGTAAAGGGGTTAGCTTCTTTGACCGGAAAAATCGTGCTAACAGGTGTTCGACGTTGTTATCACAAATTCTGTTTTCTGAGAGTGAGGACTAAGGCGTCTTCTTTTTGTGTATATTTGGGCATGGTATTGTTTAGAAGTGAAGTTTTGTTATAGGATATTTATTTTAATGCTGTTTTAAGAGTGGGGGAAGGGTACTGCGTTTAATTTATTTTTGTTGGGCAAGGGTGTTGATTTAAAAAATACAATTTTGTAAACAGTTAATAGAGAAATTGTCGCATGGCACGTAGAGAATCCACTACAAACAGTTCAATTTAATTTGGTAATTTCAAATATAAAGAAATATTAGATAATGAGGTACAACATTAGGACTCTCAGAAAGAAGTGACGAATGAAAATAATTTATTTCGTTATTTGACAACATTTTTGCAAAGTGTAACAGAGGCCAAATGAAAAGAGAACAAAGAAAATTGATGAGTATAAAATAAAAGAAACGCCGAAGAACCAATGAAATATTCTTCGAATTAGAATCATCATACCAAATTAAAATGTATCCATCGTTTAGAAGCAATGTAGCAATTTATTTTTATTATAATGTATATATACTACCATTCGAACAATTCTTCGCTGTTTACGCTGACGTGTAGATGATACAGTACGTGTAAGATCTTAAGAATCATTGGAAATGGTATGCTAACGATACCGTATGGAATGAACACTTTTGAAAATGGTAGAAAGACCAGATGCTTTAAGTAGGAATACTGTTTAGGACGAAGTGGAATGATAAAAATCAATGCGATACAGAATGAAGCTGTTCGCTGACCTGGCAACATATAAACAGGTTAAACGGTTATTTTCAATGTTAAGTGTTCATACTTGTTTAGCAATATTTTTGATGAATCTATTAATTATGTTCAAGATAAAGCAGAAATGCGAGTTCCGGGAACTATTTGTGATATGACTCTGGGATGCTAAATTGATTGGTGCGCGAGTGACACGGTAGGGTTCGAAACATTACATATATAAGCATTTATTTTCGATGCAAAGATTCAGTCGTCCATTTACCTGTGCTTAAATCTGCTAGTGTAACTGGACGTTTGAATGTAATGCCAAATGTTGTGGAACACTACCAAAACCGCCAGTACTAATACCACAGTCATCTATTTACATCATGACAACGCAGGGACGTATAAATCTTCAGACATGACAGACTTCTTGAAGTAGCTCAGATTTGCCACATCCTACAAGTTAGTCTTGATCAAATCCTGTTATATAAAGGAATTTATAAAACTCGATCAGACTACGAAAAGATATAGAGGTTGTTTCAAATAGTACCAGTTTATATATTCTTTCTTATCAGAAAAATAAGCATTGTGAAGATGTACTTGTATGCAGTATCACCATTTGACGTTAACGTTTATCGTATAGCTTTATTCTCGCTTGTTTTGTTTTGTTTTACGTATATATATATATATATATATATATATATATATATATATATATATATATATATATATATATATATATATAGCTTCGTTTGGGTGGTGGTGGTATGTTTGACAGTAAATAACACCAAAATCCCACTAGTTCTTTTGCACTGTTAGATTTGCAAACTTTTTCTCGTATTATTTTCTTTTTTCGACAAAATTCGATGTTTCGAGACATAGTTAAACGAAAAATTGTTGATTGATAACGATTTATTGATTTATTTGTCTACCTGGCTGTATGTACGTGTGGAGTATCGAGAACGTTCCAAGTGGGATGAATTAAATTAACATGATATGATTAGAATGATCTCAAAGACGATATGCGGACATTACGTGGAATTTACAGATTTGTGGAATCCGTCTATCATCGATATTAACACTTCTTAAAGCGAAATTTTACAACAATATTGTTAATTTTCAATTCGTATTTTGTATCTGCACTGTAAATGCAAGATATTCAATAATAATATTTTACATTTTCACATTAACGAAACTTTACTCGCCATTTGGATGGTATAGTTTATATAATGAATATTGATGCTGTAAAATTGCCAGTCAGCAGTAATGCATCATGCAGAGGAATACTTAGATATGAGATGAACTTCAAGTATTGTGAATTAAAGTCCAAAAAGTATAATAATTCATATCTTAAATGAGTTCATGCAGAATTGGTCAGGAATGAGCTCATATACCAACAGTCTTGATGTAACACAATGATATAATCTAGAATGTCCTTGAAATAATCATTCCAAGAAAATGTCCTAGTCAAAATTGACAATTAGCACTTTGTAAAACGAACGAATAATTTCAATAAATCATTCTTATCATGACTTAACACAATTTAAAGACTGATTTTAGTACATATGTAGAATTTTGTTAGTTTAGAACTTGATAGAAAAACGAAAGGCACAATAAGATGATTAAAATGTGGGTTTTTTTTCTTCTAAAACATTCGAACGCATGCATATATATATATATATATATATATATATATATATATATATATATATATATATATATATATATATATATATATATATATATATATATATATATATAAAGAATACAAATAATATGGGGTGTAACTACCCTCTCAAGCGTGGTGGATCCCCCAAGGGATCACGTTTGTGAGGGATTAATTAAAATAGTTGCAATAAAATGACGACGAACACTACGAAACTAACTAGTTACTAGTTTCGTACTGTTCGTCGTATGTTTATTGCATCTATATATATATATATATATATATATATATATATATATATATATATATATATATATATATATATATATATATATATATATAGTTTAATACAAACAATACTATCATACAGGTTAGAGAAATTATATATATATGTGTGTGTGTGTGTGTGTGTGGAGAGAGAGAGAGAGAGAGAGAGAGAGAGAGAGAGAGAGAGAGAGAGAGAGAGAGAGAGAGAGAGAGAGAGAGAGAGAGAGAGAGAGAGAGAGAGAGAGAGAGAGAGAGAGAGAGAGAGAGAGAACTTAACTCATTGCAATGGTGGTTGTGATATATGTACATTTCATTAAACAGTAATATAATTGTCTTGGACACATAATATATCAAAAAGATTTGGGATTTAAGGAATACTTTAATATGTGATCTTGTTGAGAAGATGTAATTAAAAAATATCAGAACATAGTCTTTCAAGAGCAAAAATAATATTTTTACATATAATAGATGTTAATATAAAAATTAATATCACGATGTTTTAGCTGATAAGATTTGGATGGTATTTATTTATCTTTTAACACCAATAAAACATTGTAAACATTTAAATATCAGAAAAAATATCAGACATTTCATATATAATTGTTAATATTTTGAGGATTATATGATGGAGCTCTGCTTTGGAACTCTTGTGAGAATTTACTTATGATAGCAATCAAAGCACCTATCACCACTTCACAGAGGAAGTATAAACATGCCTTTGTAGAGACAGTTGTCACAGGGCAAATATCCAGAATCAAGCGTCTAGGTTCTCTTAAATAAATTATAATTTACACTTGACAAACATGGGAAACTTGGAAAATAATAATAATAATAATAATAATAATAATAATAATAATAATAATAATAATAATAATAATAATGATAATGATGATGATGATGATGATGATGATGATGATGATGATGATGATGATGATGATGATGATAATAATAATAATAATAATAATAATAATAATAATAATAATAATAATAATAATAATATCAGATGTAGTATTTTATTAATGTTATATTGAATTATGACATAATATCAAATGTAATGAATGACCATAACACAATATTATGTAATAAAATAGTAAGTTTATTTACTTCATGGTTATTACATGATATGACGCTAATTGCAAACAAATGAATTAAAACAATAAAATATCCCAATAAAAAAATTTAAGAAATATATTACATGCTTTTTAAACTTTAAGTGGCTTTATTGATCATCATAACGTGTATGTTTGGGCAAATGATTTCACATAAGCACAGCATAAACTTTATATTAAAAATAATTCTAACTACGGTCTGTGCCAAAATGATATTTATATTTTGGCACCGTTGCTAGCTTGTTTGTATGGTTATAATGTTATTTATGTCTATTGAGGGAAGTAAAAAAAATAAGTTATTTTAATTCACTACAGTAAATTATTTAAACTTATTATCTTAAAAATTCAATAATTAACAGCCTTTGATAAAATCAATTACTGGAATTTATGTACTTCCATCAGTTACTAATAATTACAGTGTATAGTTCTGTTATGCAGATTAAGGATAATATGGTACACATACATAGAGAAATACATGAAACCCTTATATTCCTGTATATTCGAACATATTCAGTCATTTAAAATATTTAACACTTTTTACAAATAACTTTGATGCAGTTGAATATTTTCAAGAATTTAAAATTTGTATTGAAAAATAATATTCTTGATTAAGTTTTGTAACTAACACGTTTGTATCCATAAAAAGTCATTATGCACTAAGTAATATCATAAATAAATGGGGGAATCAGACTGGATTGCCGCTCGTGTTGATCAAAGACTCTCTTGCAGATATGTATGTTTCCACGGAAAAAATGCGTCGAGGAACAAATTGTGAACGTTCTTGCAACAACACGCGTAATAACATAATGCGAGGTATTTGCGGGAATATTATTTAAAGAAAGAGAAAAAACGAACTGAATTGCCAACCTGAGCAAACATACTTATTTTAAATAAAACCGAGTGTCAAATCGTTAAGGTGCGCGAGTCCAGATAATACTTGTTGATCATAACTGGAACTAAAAGGTACGTGGTGTCGAATACGAATGTTGATACACTAAGCGACATCAGGGACCTCGAGTGGCCTAGTGGTCTAAAGCGCTGACCGTTACGGATCTTTGCCATCTCACCTCTACCTGCGTGAGCTCGAATCCAGACTCGGCTAACGTGGGTTAGTGAGAAAGCCTACCAGTAGCTTCTCGTGGGTCGGTGGTTATTTTCTGGGTTTTCCAGGGTTCTTCCTCCACCATTAACCGCTCCAATGGCCTAGTGGTTAGAGCGTCCGCCTAGGATGCGAGAGGTCTTGGATTCGATCCCCGGTCGAGTCATACCAAACACTTACAAAAATGGTACTAACAGCTGCCTCGCTTGACGTTCACCATTAAGAGGTTAGTGTTAGGACTGGTTGGCCTGGTGTCAAGATAATGTGACTGGGTGGGACATCATGCTACATGTCTGCGGCATGATGCCCCAGTGCTAGACATCACTATAACAGCCACACTGCAGACATCGTAGTTATATGACTGAAAAATTGTTAAAAGCTACGTTAAAATCATAAACACACAAACACACACTCCTCCACCATTAATACTGGCCGCGATGTATAGCCTATCTTGTGCTGAAAAATGGCTTTAAATCAAACAACAACTACAACAACAACAACTAAGCGACATCCTGATCGCGATTATGTACTAGTATTATACGGTATGATAGTGATGCTTTGAATTTGTACACAGTTGTATTATCAGCACCATCATTTGCCTAAGATGAAATTCTAAGCGTTCAACATTTATCATGTCGTTTACATAACGGCCTTTAATGTTTTGTGTTCAAAATTAGAGTTTATCATTGGATATAAGTAATGGATTCTGACAGCAGCGACGAGTCTATTAACTCAGGGTGTTGAATCAGCTTGCGGCGGACAATAACATCGATAACAAGTTTGCTGCACTTCTCGATGAGTATTTACTTCAAAGTGGTGTTACCAAACCCTCGTTATGTACTCTCGTGTAATTTATTTAGCGCCAAGTATACATTTGCTATTGGAATCACCTTACGTACCAATGCGAATTCGGGGTAAGCTTAGAATCATTGCATGTGCACGTTAAAAATCCAAATCGTTGACTGCATAGTCTGGTGCAGAAGCACTCCGATGTTGTTTTTACAATGGAGACGTGGTATTGAACGATGTATCCACCCCAGTTAGGTAGTAATCCATGCCTCTGGTGGTAACTAGCAAATTACGATTACAGCAACGAATACGTGTTTTTTAAGAAAGTTCAGAACTTCTTTCAATGGCATTTAGCAGTCCGAACACAGTATCCTGTATTCAATAGAAATCGATGAAAGATAATTAGCATGGCCTAGTTCAAGACAGTGCTGTCTGAAATAGAATATTAACAGCTCCAAGGACAAATATAAAACCATGCGATTGAGGGTTTATAGACAATAAAAGTAGAACAATCTTTACTTTCATGAATGATTAATCATCCACAGTTTGCACATTGGGCTTTGCATGCTTGACAAATCACGAGGTATAGAAGCTGTTTCTTCCGGTGATAAACCGAAGGGGCAGAAAGGAAAGTCACGTATATTGACACTACTAGAGGAGGATAAAAAAGATCAAATAGGAATTAAATCAAATACACAAGTTTCAAAAGAAATGTATGGTATGGCAAATGCATGGGATATTTCAACGGGTGTTCATTATGCTAAACATGCGTGCACATTTTAATAAGAAAAGAACAAAAGTGAATTAGTTTGTTCGGGTATATCCACCCGATTTAGACCCGTTTATGCAAAATTACAAGATATTATAGGGCCGCTTATAGTACTTGTAAGATTTGTCAATAGTTTTAACATCTGTCTCTTTCTGTCAGACCCAATAGTGTCAAGTCGCATCATACAAGATAGCTGCATATAGTGATATACCCATGTAGTTCCTGGAACTCGGTTTCAAGATTTAATTGAACTTCAACACAATTTATGGATTTCTCGAAATATTATGTTAAAACAAGAATAAGTCGAAAACAACATTTTCAATGTGCTCTGTTGTAAAAGGCAATGAATTGGTAATTGATCAATATGGTTTTCACATTTGCAACTGCTTACGCACCATACCGTATCGAAACGGTACCGTTTCAGATGATTTAACAAATCTTACAAGTACTTTACCATTGACTTGTCGGCATGAAAGAGCGAAGAATTCTATGGAAGGATGGGGTGGTTGGTTGTAACCATTCTAAATAATTCGGGATTGTAAGATTGAAAGCAAAGTATGGACCGCTTTTCTTGGAACGAGCACTAGAATTCAAAGAATGCTTTTAAATGCCATTTAAGGGTTCGTTTATTTTATGCTCTTGTTTTCTTTACATGCAGTGTCGTTTTATATTGATTCTTTGGGGATATCAAGTTTTGTTAGTTACTTACTACTTCACCATCCTAATATAATATTTATACTTGCATGTGTATTTCTCAAAATAACCTCGATTGTTCACATAGGTCTCCTAGACTAATAGGTATACCAGTAGCACATAACGACTATATCTCTACCAACATTCTACCAAATTTTATTTTTGAGATCAAAACGCTATTGTGCACCATAAATAATTAATTTAAGAGAAAACTCTTCCAGCACTCTTAATTTCTTTTAAAAGTACATCCAAGCTCACCATTTTAAACAAAGCGATGACCCACATATTTGCATATACAATCTGTAAGAACGACACCTTAGCATCCAGCCGTAGAACTTTTTGGTGCAAACAACACACTAAACTCCAATGAAAAATGTATGCACAATTTTTAGGTTAAAAATCCTTGTTCCAACCCCATGCTCGAAGTTTTTTTTTCTTTTTGCAAACTTGTCGGCCACCGAATTTCTTCCCTGTTAAAAATATGTTTGAACATCACAATGCCGTTATCAAGCATACTTTTTAAAAACATGAATCTGTCATGCGTCAAAATATGTTACAAGATTCTTTGGCTAAGAACCATACGTTATTTCATGCCTCAAAACTATTCGTTTCTGAAAATGATAGTTGTCCCCAAAATAAAATATAAATTACTAACTCATACTAAAGTTCCTCTAGTAAATTTAAAATATTATTAATAATGAAATAATATATAATACTTTAAGCTAAAATGAGAAAGCTGTGAAGCAATGAACCATTCCCATTAGCGTTGCCACGAAAGGCACTAAATCAGAGATGTATTGTATTGCTTCCCAGCTTTTGAGTCTTGAACCAATGTTATTTGTATGATATTACTTATCACAATACTGGCCAGGAAGGATACATCTCTAGAATAATCATTTGTCTTGTCACCCCAAACTCTTTTTTTTCAACTTCATCTATAATTCTGCAACAAATGAAAAAAATACATGTAGGACAAATATGGTAGAATTAGTCCAGTATTACTATAGAACATGTCGGGAATGAGAAAATAAGAGGATAAGCTGTGGGTAAACGAAGTTCTGATGTGGTTGAGACTAAAAAACAAGTTGGTAAACGGTGAAGAATAACCTTTGAATTGAGGAATCAAGTAAGAATTAAAAACATTTATAACAAGGTAACTAGCTTTTATATTGTGTATTTCTGATTGCAAAGAAATATGAGGCCATATATTTCAGCTCTTTACTATGTTCTGCGTAGACATAACGAGCTGCTAGGATATAGAAGTCTCGCCATGCTGATGTGGATTACAAATCCTATGAACATACAACTTTCAAGACAGGCCGTACTAATCTAAAAGGCATTTATATCATGAACACATTTTATTAATGACATCCTAAAGAAACAAATTATAGTTACACTTTTTTGATTCAATTGATTCTACGTGAAAGTGATAGACACCTAGGAACGTGTTGTGTGACTTTTGTACTTAGATACATCATCAAGACACATGATGATCTTTATAATGGTCTAGCCAATTAAAATAATGCATATTTCACAGTATTGAAACTGCAGTGCCATAATTTTCGACACTGATTAATATTAACACTGCCATGAATTTGATCCATCAAGATATCTTCTACCATATACGGGCTGTTCAGCTTGAAGAAAAAAAAAACCAACGTTTGCAAGATATTTGTCTACATTGTATTGGGCAACGAATGAACATGCCAATAACTATAAATAGTTATGGTGTTGTATTGAACACGCAATACGTTTGACAGTGTGATAATTTACTCACGACACAAACATGATCTAAACAAATTTTTTGTTTTAATTAGAGATTGATTTGATAAATTTTTAAGTCAAAAGTATTTTGTGATAAATCATAATTACCGATGACAAAGACAAAAATCTGCAAAGGAAGCGTAATATATATATATATATATATATATATATATATATATATATATATATATATATATATATATATATATATATATATGCTTTGCTTGCTCAGAACGATGTTCGGGAACTTGTATCAACCTAGGTATGTATTTAATCCGATGATGTTACGGACACATGATACAGATTTTCGTATCATTGTAATGTACTGATTAGGGTTTGGTTGTATATTTAGAAAACACACACGTTTGAAAGCATGTACTCAGTTTGGTGTTATGACATAAGAAGATTATTAGGTGGTAATAAGGTGCTATATGTCTCAGTACACCAGATACATGCATAATGAGATATTCTGGACTATGACTGCGTCAAATTCATTCGCGTAAACTCAGTATGAACAATATGAATGCTTATTCCTTACTTGGACTTTTGTGGTTACACGTTGTTGACAGTGGTCCTGCAATTGGTCTCTTCTGTGCACCAGTGAACGTCACCAAAAATGGCACAATTTTCAGTTGTTTTAGTCACACTAGATGTAATCGACGTGGATATACGTTCTGGGATCCCTAACTTATCAATAGTGAGTAGCTTAGTATGTATTTGCACTCGGTGTGTGTGTGTGTGTGTGTGTGTGTAGAGATTATTGGCGTTTTGTTGCTGTACTTATTTCGTATTTTGTTATGTTTACTATCTCAAGAATGGGGTCAAATACATTTATTTGACCGTTCTAAAGTAGAGTCTGTGATTTTGGTTGTATCAATACAAAAAAGAACTCTAGTGAGTACCCAGTATATTAATCAATTACAGGCAATATTCCACGATCTGATGAAGATGCCAATACAATCATCTTTCTGCTGTAACATTAAATCCATCAGTTTGTATGAGTACAACTACTGACAAAACTGACTACAGATTATGCATAGCTTTGTAAAATTCACTTTAATTGCATTGGAAAGTTTATTTTCATTAAGTTGAGTCTCAGATCGATGTTGCAAACATTTTCACTTAGCGTCCGATACGTTACTATATGTATTTCCACAGTTTGTCTGCCAGTGTCAGGAAAACCTCTTTGCTTTCTTTTAGTTTGGTTTTAGTATAATTTGTTTAGTTATTTGTAGACTCATCGACAGCCCCTTATTTACGAAAGGCCTTTAAGTCAAATAAGTGCAGTATGTCAATCTTTAAAAGACCAATATGCAAGATCTTAATAATATTTCATAACAACGTTTACGTTGCAAAGAAAAAAGCTTTATAATAGTCTATTCGTGGACGTATAGAAAAGCAGATAATGAATAATAAATTTTTAAAAAAAATTATGGGGATCGCGCAAGCATTATTAAGATGATGTTCGTCTAGAGGGAAACGATTTCTGCGTTGAAAGAGAATAGACTGCAAATAGTGCAAACATGCTTTTGTAGTCATTTAATCCGTACTCACTGACTCATGAACCCTTTATGAAATAAAGTGTTCTGATTTCTCGCACTTTTGACACAATGCATACAGGTTCATGTGTCTTGTCTCGTGGAACACACTTCATTTACTTGAGTTTAAATAGGCATCATGGAGCAGGATTTATTCCATCTGATATGATACTGAATAGGAGTCCCATATGAGTAATATCAATGACAGGTGCCTCTCTATTATCAGATCGCGGTGAATTGCATGAAAATCTTCATGACATAAAATTGCATTTGCATCGCACTATTCAAGCCAAGACGAGCCACCATGTCTGAGATTTTTATGCTGCTGTTAAATAAAATCTCATAATAGAGATTGCAAGAATCCGTTTATTTTCGTTGCATTGCTAGAGAACGGTGTTAAATGTCATCGCAACACCAATAATTAGTTTTTGATTAGACGAATTGGTTTTGAAAGCAACTTAACTTCAGACGAACCAGCCATCAGAGTTACATATACTATACCATAACATTAACCATATTGGTGGTCAACAAAAATGTGCTGGTTGCTTTTCAATATAATTTGTCTTGTTAGGACAAAACTGTCCACTACGTGCGTTTTATTTATGTAATATCCCCAATTTCTAAGAATATATTTCCTGTCATGCATTGTGTTAAATCGTTCTTCTAACAGAAAAGAACGGTCATTTAAGTCAAAGACATTAGTTTTTTAAAATATATTTCCTGCCGTCATTTTCATCACAGTCATTACAAAAATGGAGAGGTGGTGTTCAAGCTAAAGCCGTGGCCCAAGAAGATAATCCTACATCAGCAACTAATCCCTACCTGCAACATATTATTTTTGCTAACTAGAAGAACAAATAAGCTATGTGAATGCGTTTGATATATTTACAGTAACATTTCAATTATAACAAAGAGATGGAATTGATAGAATTGATTTGTTTTTGAAAACCAAATATAACCATTGATAACCACAAAAAACTTTAATTTAAAAACATTTAACAACTTTTACTAACTTAATTGTAATTAAGAATGAATGAGTGATA
Source organism: Potamilus streckersoni (assembly GCA_016746295.1). Taxonomy (NCBI): domain Eukaryota; kingdom Metazoa; phylum Mollusca; class Bivalvia; order Unionida; family Unionidae; genus Potamilus; species Potamilus streckersoni. Next base: position 2,525,803 of record JAEAOA010002354.1, on the reverse strand, counting down.
CTTCTATTTGCTCATGGTAACAAAACATACAATCAGCCATCTAATAATTTATAATTCTATCTACCCATCGTATTTTATTTCTGTGTATGTCTATGTTTTTCCTTTGCCTGTATGTATGTATGTATGTATGTATGTATGTATGTATGTATGTATGTATGTATGTATGTATGTATGTATGTATGTATGTATGTATGTATGTATGTATGTATGTATGTATGTATGTATGTATGTATGTATGTATGTATGTATGTATGTATGTATGTATGTATGTATGTATGTATGTATGTACGATTCTTACTCTAAGAATGAATTTAATAAAATTATAAATTGATTATCAGTACCGGTACTTAAGCATGGTCAGCTAAAGCTAGAGTTGCAATACGATTTACCAGGTCTAAACTTAACTGAAGTGAATTTCAAACAAAATCAAATCCAAGAGATAAAGTTATCATTACAATAACATGCAAAGAAATAAAACATTTAAAAATAACAAGCAAATGCTTAAATTACATATAAGTAACAGTATGCATGCCTGCATGCATGCATGCATGTATGTATGTATGTATGTATGTATGTATGTATGTATGTATGTATGTATGTATGTATGTATGTATGTATGTATGTATGTATGTATGTATGTGTATGTGTATGTGTCTGTGTGTGTGCGTGCGTGCGTGCGTGCGTATGTATGTATGTATGTATGTATGTATGTATGTATGTATGTATGTATGTATGTATGTATGTATGTATGTATGTATGTATGTATGTATGTATGTATGTATGTATGTATGTATGTATGTATGTACGTACATACGTATGTGTGTGTATGTATGTATGTGTGTGCGTACCTGTGTAGGCATGTGAATGAACTCGTCCATTTGGTGGATGAGGACCACTTTAGTCTTCCAGTGTTATAGGTAGAATGAATGATCTGTGGTGTGGGTGTGCAGGTGTCTGAGGAGGCCGATGTGCGCCTTGAAGGAATCACGGTACCAACTCAGTTCCCATAGTAAACCTATGCAAACACAATGATATTAAAAATTCAATAACTTAAAATTTTGGAGTTCTCATGACCAAACTTATATTTATCCGTATAGATGAAACCTGGAAATCCGCTTCTGTGCAGAGGAAAATATATGAGCCGCGGCATTTTCTGGAGCTGCATATGTTGCAAACATGTGCTTTCAATTCCGCACCAAAGAGTCAGGTGCTAATTTTAGTAATGAGTGTTTCAAACTCAAGATTTTTAAAGAACGGAAATTCCATCAATAAAAGAATGTCTCTATTTTTATTCACTATCAACTAGGATAAGGTCTCAAAAGATTCGTTTTTCTACAACATAACTTACAATATTAACCAATCCTGGTCAGCCAAACCCGTATATGCTCTATTGAAAGTTCACCCATTTATAGGCTGGTTCCCATTTGTTAATACAAATAGTACCCTGTGTCCTATATCCATCAACTAAAGGGCAATGGTGCATGTCAGGCAACATTTAAATATTTGAGCATTAATAAAGAAAATAAGAAAAAAAATACTAAAATAAATATATGTAATAATACTCATCTTTTTAATATCACCATTCATCTCTCCTCAACGTAATACTGAATATATTACCAGCCTTCTCAAATCATGTAACTAAGGAGTGAAAGGTCAAGGTGACCATCTATATGTACATGTATTATTACAGAAAAAGATATTTAAAATGACAACAAATACCTTAAACTCAACTAGGATAAGGTCTCAAAAGATCATTTTTCATACAACACAACTTTCATTGTTAATCAATCCTGGTCAGCCAAACCCGTATATACTCTATTTAAAGTTCACCCATTTCTAGGCTGTTTCTCATCTTTCAATACAATTAGTATAGTGTGTTAGGGTAGCCCGAGTGGCCGAGAGGTCTAAGCGCTCTCCGTTACGGATTACTGCCATCTCACCTCTGTCTGCTTGAGTTCGAGTCTAGATTTCGGCGAATGTAGATATGTGAGAAAGTTTGCCAGTAGCTTTTCGTGGGTCGGTGGTTCTTTCCGGTCATTTCTCGGTTTCATCCTCCACCATTAATACTGTCCACCATGAATAGCCTATCGTGTGCTGAAAAGTAGCGTTAAGACCAACAACAACAACAACAGTACCGTGTGTCCTGAATGCTTTATGGTATGGTATATTGACCTTACAATCTGTAGCACCTTTACCGATGGTGGTACGCCACACTGTCTTGGACAGTATATTCTCACATATCATAGCTAATGCCAAATTTCGTCAATGTGTGTTTAACGTGTCTATAAAAGTCATTATCGAAAGTCTTAGCGAGAGTAAAGTGAGCTTATCCAAGACATATTAGTAATCTTATCAAGCTCGAAGTACAATGTAAATCATATTTCTATTAACCGGGAGGATCATCTCATTTAGAAGAGAAGTTGCAACTTCAAACAACATACGTTGTTATTGGGGGCCGCAAAATACACTTGTAGATCAAGGCCTATTTTGCTTGTTCTAATTATTGATGAGAACGGACTGCACAGATCCAGATATATTGGTGAATTGTTAGACAAAGGAATTGGATCAATGCAGTTTCAATGGGACTTATACCTGGTAAATACAGCAAACAATTTGCTTGCTTAGTGTTATATTAATAACTCTGTTCATTTGATTTGCTTTTCATGCACTATATATTGGTGATGCAAACGAGAAACCCGAATATAGTCAAAATGGTGGAACAATTTCGATTACATAATCTATCGCTTGAAAGTACTTCAGACGAAGCGTAAGTGTTTATATAGTTATCCCTTCAGATTAATTACTTTTCTAAGTATCCAAATGTTGAATATCAACTACGTTTCTAATTATGAAAATGTGTGACATGTGTATCCCAAATCTCTCAGAAATTAATGAAGATTTGAATTGACACTGATATTCATAATGCTTCATTCATAATTCATACGACATGGCTTGAATAATTTACTTTGCATTGAATTTCTGTGACACATATGTATCACTTTGTGTCCTAACGAACTGTCAATTTTCTAAAGATGAAATGTTACGAAAAAAAATTATATTATAACATCACAAAAACGCTCATGTGCAAGGTGTATTATTTTATCTTGACTTAAATTTCGCTGACCTGGATGTATCCTTTTGAGTCTTAAATTTCTTCCAATTTTCAAAACTCGAGCGCAATTAGGGAGCTTCATATGAGAAGGTTACGAAGATGTCCTAGCGCCCAGTGTTCAATAATATTTTGACATCATCTTCCTTACACGGAAGAGAACATAGGATGCTGTGCCTGATACAGTTTTGAGGTGAATGTCTTGCACAATCCAAAGACGAACACGAACTTAAATTTAGCATCAGAGAGAGAGAGAGAGAGAGAGAGAGAGAGAGAGAGAGAGAGAGAGAGAGAGAGAGAGAGAGAGAGAGAGAGAGAGAGAGAGAAGCCGTTTGCCTGCGACCTTTGTTATTAAAAATAAATCTTCGTACGGCGATGACATCTGAACGTCAATACGTTAAACAAGCACCTCTAACATTGTCACGTAGGCTATCCTTGTTGGGTTAGCTTGGGTTATTAATTAGACGAAATCATTTTTGTATTTCATCGCTATATAATTCCAATTTTTATGAACAACATGGATTTTCTGCAATATGATTGGATGTAAACGGTGACGCGTTATTCATCAAGAATTTTTTACACATCGATAAATTATTTTACTACTTTCGGTTTGCAATATCAATAAACATTGCAGACACATCATTGTGAAACGATGGTTTCATCTTTTAATTTTTTAATTCAGCAAATAAATATAAATAATACCCTTTGTATACTTTTTAATAGTCTTTGATTAAAATGCGTAGTTTAAAATATAATTTAACGTTGGTCTGCAGACACATCATTGTTAAACGATTGTTACATCTTTTATTTTTTTAATTCAGTAAATAAATATAAATAATACCCTTTTCATGTTTCCAATATTCTTTGATTTAAATGCATACTTTAAAATACAATTTAGCGTTGGTCTGCTACATAGTCGAGCACAATGGCCGATTACGGTGATTTTTTTTCACTGCAATTTTCTGCGGATTTTGTTGAATAATTAGATCAAATGGAGTTAAAAGAGATAACAGCAGCGACTGAAGCAGATGTAGATAGATGTGATGATATTGCACTGGATGTTAAAAGCGATGAAAATGAACCAAACTACTGATTTATAAATTTCCATACTGCGCAGCCCATGACCTCTGTCACCTTAGCCATACACAATTATAACAAGAATAGCTTGGAAACTGGGACAGTCAATTTTGAGGCCCCGGAGGGATATAAACTAAAATTCAATAAATTAACTAAGGAAGACTTAAAATCTTCTGAAAGAAATCAATACTCTGAGGTAACTAAACGGAACAGAAAATGGGGCATTGGCATTTTCAATGGTAAATTGTTTAATTCTTTTAAATTTTGTTTCCTTATTTTCAAACGTGTGTGGGTGTTGATGGCATAGTGTGAATATGACCACTTACAAAAAAAATAAAAAAATATTAATAAAACCATTATTCAAATACTGAATGCAATTTGTATATGTTAATACTACAGGAAAAAGATATTCAGATTATTAGCATGAAATATCTTTGTTCGATATATCCTGGACATAAATATTAACATAGTACATACTTTGTTGACAATGTTATCATGATATCTCCAAAACGTGACTTAACACCATTGAAAAATGTATATAATAAACTATACAGTGATTATTTTGCTAAGTTAAATTATGTTGGATGTGTAGTCATTAAGCACAAAGAGACATAAATTACAAAACTTTCTGCATTGCAATTATTCTTCTCAAGAAATAAATATTCTTTATAATTTGGTACGACTTTCAATATTGAAGGATATAATTATTAATGTCACTATATTACCATATATAAATTCCAATCATAAGTACAGGACATGTCTTTATGTGTATGTCAAAATTATCTCGCCAAGTGTAAGAACTGTATTGCTATGAATATTTTCTATTTACTTACAGCTTGGTGTATACAAATTATTGGATACTAACTTGCCTTAAACACAGTTAGACCATACGAGCTGAATGGCCACTTAAGAAGGATCTACGCTGTGACCCAACCTAAATAACTTTTGTCAAGGATCACATAAAATGCCAGCTGAACAGGCACAAAAATATCACAAAAATTCCTTGAAAAATATCCATGCATCCATAAATAGATGTTTGAAGGATAATGGAAAAGATACTGACACTGTCAAAGACAATAATTCAAAAATGCTAATTCAATGTTAAATGCAAAACTGAAATTTAATTTCAAATCAGGTCTTTCAAGTCCAACCCAGCACTATCAAGTAATTTCACTAGAAGAATGAAGAAAAATCAATACATCTTCAAACATTTGACCCTGTTGCCCTTCGATTCAAAATATGGTAACTCCTGGCTACTAATTATGTGACCCGAGGTATAGAATTTCAACATCAACTGACCCCAACTTCCTTAAATTTTGAAAATGTTGACTATTGAATATAGTACATTACTCTAAATCATGAAACACTTCAAAAACAACCCACCAAGGTGGTGTTGAAAAGAACCTTAAAGAAACATCAGAGAAAAGAACGCATGCAACTGGCACAAACACTTGCACAGTGAAATATGTAAAACATTTCCTTCAGAAATATGACAAAACAGCAAAGATCTTATTTACGCAATGCAGTAAAGAAGCACCAAGATCTTCGGAATTGGCTGACAAATGGTAAACTTGTGACCCTAACACCAACCCCGTTTCACTTCAGACCAAAGTCATCAATCATTAATAAAGTCTCCAATTCGACGTTTGAACACTCTATTCGACAAGTCCATCCGAACTCCAGTACTCAACTATGCAACCGAACAAAACATATGGCTGATTTTGCGAGCAACTCTCCATTTTAAAATTGCAAATTTATTTTCACCTTAAATAACTAAAATGATCTTGTTAAGTACTAATGCTATTGAAAATGACAAAAAAAAAATATTCCTGTATAAAATTTATTTAATTATTACCTTTATTTTGGTAAGGGATAACATCATCTTGTTCATGGATAAAATCAACAATTATTTAATGTTTGCTTGGAAATTTCATTTAGCACACTTATTCTATCCCTATTAGTTTGTAATTATGCAAGGTCACTGTCATCTGACGTAGCAGATAGGATTGACTAAACCTAAACAAGAATGTTGTTATTTATTTATATAAAAAGAAATGTGCTGACACTCAGGGTAGCCATAGTCTTAGATAGACAGAAGTTTATGAATAAATGTACATGTGATAGTAGTCACATTTCATTTCACATTTGATCATGGTCCTACATGTCAGATGTAGCCTATGTTGTTTTGTTCACCCATCCAGAATAAAATATCGCGGCGATGGGTCTTACGTAATTTTTAGTTTGATAGGTTATTTTGTTTCTCCATGTGTTAGACTTGTCACAATGGTCGTAGCAATGGACGACGTGAATATTTATTTAAAATTTAATCTAAGGTGTGGTGACCTACAACATATTTGCAGTCTTATCAAACAAGTACCAAATGATAGAGAGGAATCATGAGATAGAAATACGTGTACTGAAAGGAGACCTATTGATCAGCAGGTAGTTAGAACAATTTGGCTAATGATGCAAAAATTAATCCTTTTTTGTACTTTCTTTCAAGCAATATATCTTGCAGCGGCAGATCAGAAACTCAACTACGGCCATGATGATGGAATTATTTCTGAACTTTTGAAGAAAATCAGGGACTTAGAAGAACGTGATCGTGAGTTCGATAGAAAATTAAATGAGATTGGTCTGCTAAAAGAGCAAACTGACGAGGCTCAAAAGCGATTGGCGAATATGCATGAACTAGAATACAGATTGCAAAAAGCTGAGGAGCTAATACGGACGTTAGAAAATCGTTTGGACAACAATAATGTTCATTGCAAAGTGAACGAATCTGATACCATTAAGGTTAATGATACAAACAGAGGACATAATATGGATACCGCTGGCACTGGTTCTGTACCTATACGACAAGCTGTTTCCAACATACAGTCACGTCAGGCTAAAATGGATGACAAAATAGCGGAACTTGTGAACTTCAATAATCGCATTCAGACAGGTAATACTTCATATCTCTTTTGTTATGATTTCAATTACTTCTTTTCCATGAATTAAATACATCACATTCTTTCATAACAATATTTATAACTAATTCGGAAAAAAGTACGAATAGATAGCTGAACCACTTGAAACATTTTTTGTATGATTCTTTTTCCGTGTAAGACGGAAACATAATTACCTATTAATAAATTGGAAACTCAAAAGTCTCATTTGTATGTACTTTCTTTCCCCACCTGATGCTAGTTTAATGAACCACTGGTAAATGAAATTCCATGAAAGTGCAGATCAAACACGTAATAATAGTTAATAGTTATAATTGCATAAAGTTTATATAACTACTTTGCCGATTTCAACCGAAAGAAACGCCAGATGGAGAGCAAATATGATTTAATGTACTTTGTGATTGATTTAAGTGAATCAGAGCAGAGTACCTGGAAAGCAACATGGCAAATTATAGCGAAATGTATATAAAATACAATGTCAGTAACATATATACTGTAATAAGTTCAATGATTATAAATTGACTGCATTTTTACGTCCTTATTGGATGTCAACCGTCACGTAATACTGATCTGGAATTTTTTACACATCGATAAATTCTGCTATCTGCTTTTGGTTCCCTGTCTACAGATCATTTAATTGAAAGTTTTATCTATATCGACGCTTTCCACGTTAATGATAACAACAAGCTCCCATCCATCCACTCCTATGAATTTCGATAAAAAATGACAAGCCACAGATTAAAATCGACCATTAGAAGCTAAAACAATGTAATTGAACAGACCTTCCTGCACTCCAACACTCACTCCTTTTATCGAAGAAGATATATAGCAGGGTTTAGTAGTCAATCTTCGGAATTTATTGCATTTCACCTCGATTAAATTTTGCAGCAGCAACTATTAAAGGTCAGGGTCAAGTCAAAAAGGATCGCACTAAAAGTGGACACGATCTTGCTTTTGAAAGATCAAAATACGTAGAAAGTTACAGTGATGTTGCTATAACAATGCGTGCCATACACAAGCGTAATTTTACAAAATGGAATAATCCGGGTTTAAGCGCAACAACCATTTTTTTTTTTATATATTAATATAATGATCATAACAATACATCACTCGCATGGCCCGTTATGACACTCGCATTCTACTCCGTATTACTGTAAGAATCAAGGAACCTTAGCCAGCGTTAATAGGAATATGTATTCTATCGCAATTAAAAGGTTGATGAAAGAATACTTCTAGGCACATAAACGTGAATGTTTTGTTGATTAAGTCTGCTTACCTGATGTTAGAAAGAAAGAAAATTGGAATTATAAGGATTAAATGATCATGGTTGGATATTTATCGATGTGTAAATTTTACCTAATCACTCATACAGTTTACATAAGTCCTTCCTACTTTTTTGTGTGAGTGATTAGGTAATATTTACTCATCGATATATACCCAACCATGATCATTTAATCCTATAATATTTATATTTATTAAATCATTATCAGCGCATCAATGCTTGTTTGATATTTTGTAAAGCAAGTGAAGCATAAGTTTATGCTCCTTTATACCATTAACAAACTAAAAGAGAAATTAGATATTAAACATGCATATCACAAAGAACTTTATAGTTTTACCCTAAAGAAAGAACATAAGTGGCAACAACCAGTGCATGAACTTGAATCACACCATAACATGATGGAAATGTAATAATTCGTAAAGAATGATAATAAATTAAAACTAAACCAGTCTGATAAACACAACATAGATTTAATGCAAACTGTTTTTAGAAATACCTTTTTTGCAGTTCATGATCAAATTCTTTACAGTCCGGAAAGGTAATTACCAGAGCTGTTGACATCAGGAATCTCACAAGATAACATCCAGAGACGAAACGGTTAACTGTTCTGCATTCGTTATTCTAGTTGAATTAATTTTTATTTGCTTTGTAATTATTTGTTGAACGCTTCATATCCGAACGCAAATCTCCACAAATGTACACGATTAGTAATTGTCAGTGTCTGCCTTTGACTTCGCTGACACTATAATGTTCTTACCAATGGATTCTCTTGATTTTCACTTCTTTACTATCACCAAATGACACGCAGTCCATATGAAATCCTACGTCACTGTTAATTCAGGGAAACAACGTATTAGAAACAATTGTTTCCATGTTCTTTATTTCAGTAGACATTCCCCACAGTTTACACTATTTCATAATATAATTATGCACTGTCTCCTGTTGACGCCATTATGTTGTAGATTTTACTTTGCATAATTTCCTCAAATTGTTCTCAGAACGGTATCCATCCTATACAATGGTGTCATAATATTATAATGCAGCACAACAATTTATCAGAGATTTTAACATTTTATTGTCCGAGATAGAAATAAACGGGTTTAAAATGAAACTGTCCATTTTCAGCTGCGACTGTAAGATTTATAAACATAGAAAAATCTTCTAGAAAATCGTCATGTATTTGTTCGGAAGTGATAACAAAGAAAATTTTTATACAGGTATAGAGAAGTTTTCTCACATTTTTCTTTTTTCTTTTTTTTTTGTCTTATAGTTCAAGATGTTGCTACCGCAAAGGATTTAAAAAGGACGGTCACAAGAAAGGTAGCCTTTACAGTGACATTCTCCACTTATCTATTCTCGGTTACACCAGGACGTCCTTTTCGATTTGACATGATTGAGTACAATGAAGGTAGCGCATACAACGCACAAATCGGTATCTTTACCTGTCCAGTATCTGGCACGTACTTTTTTTTTACCAATGTCTTATCTCTGGCTAATGAAGGATTAGAAACTAACCTTATCCTTGACGGCAGGGTGTTAGGAACAACAAAGGTATTCGGCCACGATAATAGAGATCAAGGAAGTACGGCTGCAGCTATACATTGCATTGCCGGTCAGCGTGTTTGGGTAGAAGGGAAGGACGGTAACCACGCCTATGGATATAAGTATTCATCTTTTAGTGGCATTCTTCTGTGGCCCAGCGATGCCGGAGAAAATAGTAATTGATATCGTCCGACGTTCTTCATGATTACAGGTGTCAAGATTGAAACTCTTTATGTCTTGACAAAACTCAAGGAACAGTAATAAAAAGTGTGTAATTCCTACTACCTCTTTAGGAGTCTTCAATTATCTGTAAGGGCTGCGAAAAATTTCTTTTAATTGATCTGTTACAGTTGTGTGATATCAGGTACTAGGTACTGCACTAAAAAAGGAATATAGGCGTGTCTTACAAGGTTAAGTGACAACTCCAACGAACATTAAAATATGAAAATAATGGTTGTAGTAAAGTAAGATCTGAGCAGGATATAGACAATATAAAACAAGCTATGTATACAAAATAGAGCACTTCAATTAATTAGATAGCAATATAAATTTGTAAAAGTCCAATTGTATGATGCACCTCTATCAGTCAATAAATTGAATTCAAGTACAAAACTGCAGTTAGCAGTTCCATTTACAATAAGACGGCAAAATTCATCAAGAATCGAGTGAGCGTTTTGAACTTCAATTTTGCGGCATATCTGAACAGCTTAATGTGGATCCTGGTCACTCCAATATCAACTTAGCTTGTCGGCTTGAGTAGACCTTTGCAGCAACATTCTATTACCTCTGGTTGTATCTCTTCGTTCAGACGTAGAATTTATAATCTTACATGGGATCCTTACTATCTGAAGTCGAATTTGTAATATCAAATGTGGAAGCTATTTTTGTCACACATAAAACAAATGCAGACTAAATTTCTCTTCACCCACCTTTCTGATACGAATACACCCTTTCAAAGATACACATCATAACCCTAATGTAATTTGTCACAAACATTTCGGTTCTACCTGGCCTGAGGACATAACCTTGCATTCAATGCATCAAAAATTCGAGCTTATCTCTTTCCATAGACAATTAACATACTGCAGAACAATGAGTTAGCTACCATCACTAATTAATCCATAGCATTGTACATTTTCACCTTATAACAATTAGGTCCCTGCAGTGTGAATTATTAATCACTATCTCAACTAATGTCGGACAATTGTGTGTGTGTGTGTGTGTGTGTGTGTGTGTGAGTGTGTGTGTGATTTAGATTTTTAACACAACTTGAACAATTTTTCAGTCATATCGCTACGATGTCTGCAGTGGCACTGGGACATCATGCCTCAGACATGTGGCATGATGTCTCAAACAGTCACATTATCCTGACACCAGGCCAACCAGTAATAAACTTGCATATTAATGCTGAGCGCCAAGCGAGGCAGCAGTTAGTATCATTTTTAAAGTCATTGGAATGTCCCGGCCGGGGTTCGAACCCACGTTCTGCCGCATTCGTGGTGGACGCTCTAACAACTAGTCCAACAGGGCGGTTCGTGTCAGACACTTACCAACTTTTAATTAATGACACTATAATCCAAGTTGCAGCTCCAATGTTAATACATTTGATTGCTCGGTTAAAAGAATTCATATCCTTGCTTACAAATAGATTAAACACAGTTCACTTCTTAGTCGAGATACACTATTGCTAACGAAAATTTCATTAGTATAATGAATTACACAAACATAATAATAATCAAATCTTATCATACACAATTCGTATTTCATTTAAGACAAATAAAGTCAAAGAATCAGCTTAGGACTCATATCCAAGAAAAATTGTATAAAGTTAAAACATTGTACCTAGTGCTTTGAGATTATCTCTCCTACTTTAGTAGAGCCGTCTACTTTATAAATATGGTAACGTGTATCACAAAGACTTCCACTAAAAGTCATTTGGACACCTTCAACAATGGTTACTTTTTACCATCTCAACATCCTGGGAAATACACACCAGGCGGTTAATTTATCCTGTCTGGCTTCGGGCATATCTAACCGTGATTAATAGCACACGTCCATTCAGGGTCTCAAACAAATGTTAAAATATTCCCCGTTTCATCAAGATATCGATGTCTACAAAGTTCCAAAATATGACAAATATAGCAACAAGTACGAACGCTATTTCCTATACATTGCAACCATTGGCAGTTAGATAAACAAGCTCTCTATTTATTCTCTCATCCAGTATGGCGTCTGACATAGTTGTAAAAAGGAACAACCACCAGGTGATCGAGCCTCTATTATATATAAATGCAAGGAATGTAAGATTTCCTGATAGATGAAGGATAAAGGCGGATTGCTATCGTATTTTCATTCACTGTGACTTCCTTATTATATGCATTATATCTTTGAAAAGAACGTATTTTCAGTAAAATTGGATAGATAGTTGTTTATAGTTGGCCATGCAGCTGCTCTTTCACACGACTCTCTAATCCTTTGGAAGCGGTTTCATATTAGAGTTTAAGCATTTGCAGATATTTTATTATTGTAATTATTTCCACTCATAAAATCGAAACAATGTGTCATACATCATAGGAGGTCCAGTGCATTGAAAAGGCTACGTTACTATCTTGCTTTTTATTAGTTTATTTTGTAATAACCATTCAGGATTCTTATCGTCCAATTTTATAGCATTTTAAGTGACTGAGATATAACAAAGTCTATGTTGAGCAAGATAAATAAATGAACATAAGGGTATGGTATTCGACGACTTATAAAGATATACAAAAGAGCGTAGCAGCAACGGCTAACCTTTAAACGTTTTGAAAATGTAGGTAAATTTTAATCTAATTATTTGGTTTGAAAGAATCCATTGTAATCTTCAGTAAGTGGTTACCATCATTCAGTAGCAAATTTTATGAATACCGATAGAGAGTCCCAAGTTTCCGTATTAAAGATTGTCCACAACCCAAAAAAACTTTTAAGTTGATAAGTTGGAAATGGCTGTTGTGCGCATGTAGGAAGTGGCTGTTGATATTATAGTAGGTAGTGATGTGTCTGCTGTTTTGAACATATTAAAGAATAACCGATGTACCTTTTAATTCTGATTTCTGGGTTGAAAGTCGTATTAATATTTAGATTTTAAATATTTGTCTGTATCATGAAATATATATTTAATAGTCTGATATATTCTGATTTCGTTGTTAATAAGTATTAATTCTATATATCTTGTTATAAGTAAATGAAATGACTTAACACGAAATAATAATCATCCTTTTCTTAATCGTAGCTGACGTAAAAGACTGAAAATATCTCCAATGGTCCACTCTAAGAAAATCTTCCAACGCAGCAACGTTTTACTGTTAGTTTTTTTTTGTTGTTGTGATTTTGTGATTAGCGTTTTAACGTAGCTCTAAATATTTTTCAGTCATATCGCATTGCTAAGATGTCTGCAGTGTGACAGTTTGTAGAATTAGCATAGTGCCTGGGTCAGGATCCATCATGGTTCTGAACTGTACATCTGGTAATTTGCATCAATTATTTATTGTTTTAGGATCTAGATATGTGTATGTTTTCATTCTGTCATAAAATAACTATTTCTGTTGTTCATCTCTCTGACCAGCCACTGATATGGAAGTGCTATATAGTGTTAACCTTCTCCTTCTTGTAGGTCCGTACGGCCTCTATCCCTAATTAAGTTTGGCATATAGTTCAGTTTGCGTGCATTATAAGTCCACATTCAAGCCACACTTTGTATGAAGTTTTATTTTCTGAGTACCATGCATATCAACACAAATTAGGTCATTGTGACCTAATTCTCATGCTCCGGCGATTTGTGTTAACTTTAGCGTTAGTTTAAGTTGTCAGCGATTGTTTACAAGGACAGGATAATTGGCATATTGGTGAACTCAGCATAACACAAGCAAATTAGTTCGCTGTCTTCTAAATTTTCCACTTGTTTCTGTTCAGTTAAATTTGAGCTCAGGTCAGTTTTCCCTTGCATTTTGCGTTGGCTGCAAGCGAATGTAACTTAAATTATATATGAGTTCTTGTCACGAAAGTATGCCACTGTGACCTTATTTCACATTAAAAATTTGCATTTAGGTCATTGTTTGAGACCTTACTGTATAATGCTTTTTTCATCTCTACGTGAAGGTACGTCTTGATGAGTCGAATTCTTCGAGGCCGCGCTTATCACTGGCACTCACAATTTGGACTTTATTAACTTTAGTTAAGTTAGCATTTATTGCAGCTTCAAAAGCAATATTTGCCAAATCATATGGCAACTTGCTCTGATGCTTTGTTATGTTCAGCACAGAACCATCGTACCACGTATATTTCATGCTTCGTATATAATGATCTCGAAGCGGGACACATCTTAAATATGAAGAAACGGGATCATGCTATATATGACCAGTTTAAACAACATATCAATGGTTACATTAAATTAGATTATAGACGGGTAACATATCAGTTTTTTTAATAAATATGTCAGGCCAGCTTTATTTTCGTATGTATGTATGTATGTATGTATGTATGTATGTATGTATGTATGTATGTATGTATGTATGTATGTATGTATGTATGTATGTATGTATGTATGTATGTATGTATGTATGTATGTATGTATGTATGTGTGTGTGTGTGTGTGTGTGTGTGTGTGTGTGTGTGTGTGCGTGCGTGCGTGCGTGCGTGCGTGCGTACGTACGTACGTACGTACGTACGTACGTACGTACGTACGTACGTACGTACGTATGTATGTATGTATGTATGTATGTATGTATGTATGTATGTATGTATGTATGTATGTATGTATGTATGTATGTATGTATGTATGTATGTATGTGTGTGTGTATGATATTGTTCTTAATACAATGACAATATCACAGGTTATGCTCCTTGCATAGATTTATGTTTCATACACACAATCTCTTTTAAAATTACCTTCGCACTAGTAGAGCATATAAGGTGGATTCAATACATAATTAATTATCAATAATTATTAAGTTTTCAAGGTAACTTCTTGATGATTTATGTCTACCATACATTGAATGATTTTTAATTTTCTTCGTCAGTTCGTCGGATTTTTGTTCATAGTGACGCAAGGTACCTCTAAGGAATGTTATTGTAAATGCACGTCACTTTTATGCATTTCATGTTTATTTTCTACCCATCATTTAGTTATATAACATGTTTCCTTCATTATTGGTCAATTGTTTGCAATATATACGATCTTTGAAAGATACACTGTAATGTTAAAAAGAATATGCGTGCAAAATAAATTCAAGTAAATAGCACAGTTCGTGATTTTGCGATAGTATTAGGAACAACAACAAATGAAGTTCTGTTTCTAGCATGCGACGATAAAACTCAGACGATGTTTCAAAATGTGCCACCATGGATGCCCCGTGTAATAACATCCAAGTAAAGGAATCGCTGCATTCAGAATGTACTCTACCTTTCATGTCACATGCTAGAAAAAAAAAACATAACGTAGATATAAAGTGATAGTGTTAAGTTAGGAGTTATGAACATGTTTACCTTCTTTTCTCTTTCAATAAATACAATTTATTTGATTGCATTTAAAAGAGACGGGGAACTTGCGAGTGTAGTCACTGAAGTTAGATCCGAACAGTTCAAGCCATTGGAAAAGATAACCATAACTTTATATGCAATCAGATGGTCAAAATGTTTGTATTTTTCCTTTCTTCGTTAATGTATGCCACAACAGTGACTGATTCATTAAACTGATGAAAACAAGTATATACTTGTTTGGTCGTGTGGCAAGTATGGTTGTATTGTTTACAGGTGAACCAAATTTACATCCAACCTTTTCAATTTAGTTTTTTTTAATTTTATGTTACCCTGGATATATGAGTGCTTCTATACAGGAGACACTTAACTGGAAACCTCTAACAATATCACGTTGGCTGCAGAATTATTCGGTCGATTTCTAACAGAATTTACTAAAATTAATCCATAAATTTATATGGTGATAATGACGATAAAAACATATGATGTTTTCAAATGTACCACCATGGATGCCGCGTATAATAACATCCCAGTAAAGAAGTCACTTCATTCAGTATGTACTCTGCCTTTCATGTCTCAGGATAAAAAATACAACGCAGATATATAGTAATATTTTTAAATTACGAGTTATGAACATGTTTACCTCCTTGTCTCTCTCTGTAAATCAAATATATTTAACTTGCATTTAAAAGAGACGAGGATCTTGCAAGTATAGCAACTGAAGTGAAATCCGAACAGTTTACGCCATTGGTAAAGATAACTATAAATTTCTATGCAATTAGGGTGTCTAAATGTTTGTATTCTCCATGTCTTCGTTAATGTATGACATACCAGTGCTTGATTCAATTTATTTTCTGTTTAATTTTCTGTTACTTTGGATATTTTTGTGCTTAAATACAAGGGCACATAACTGTGAACCTCTAACAATATCACGTTGGATACAGATTTAATCTGTCGATTTATAACATAATTTTCTTTACGTTAAATTCACGCAGTAATAGTGTGGTGTATTTTGTATCTAAAGTGGATACACACAATGCAATGTTCATGCGATGTATTGCTGATGAAGGATCTTCAATACGGTTTTTATGTCCAGTAAGTTCGTTTAACTTTCTATAGAATTCACGATCGCATTTTATTGTTAAATCCCAATTTTTTTCTCAAAAATGCAGAATATATTTGACCCTCGCGGTCAGAGTTTATTTCTTATTAGATATGACGCTTTCTTGAAAGTAATTATAAAAACGGATTATACTTTGCATCATATCACAGTCCATCTCCTGCTCCGTTACGCCATATGTATATCGGCCACACGTTGGGTTTATATTTTCCGATATTGGTCTTAAAAGATTAAATACATGTAGTTGCTCACCCCATCTTGCATATACATGCAGAAACAAACAAGAATTCTTACCTTCTCCATACCTCTTTATATACTGATACATACATACATACATACATACATACATACATACATACATACATACATACATACATACATACATACATACATACATACATACATACATACATACATACATACATACATACATACATACATACATACATACATACATACATACATACACACACACACACACACACACACACACACACACACACACACACATACATACATACATACATACATACATACATACATACATACATACATACATACATACATACATACATACATACATACATACATACATACATACATACATACATACATACATACATACATACATTTGTGGAATCCAGGTACGCGGATAAACGGCACACATCGCTTTTATTTAGGTTTCGTGATAGTACAAAGATATTTCAATTGAATTGTATCTGTAAATGCTCTATTGAAAACTGTAATCCAGAGGAAAACAGGTATGCATCAATTGCTACTTGTTGCAGCATCATCGGGCCAAAGAAGAATGCCAGTAAAGGTTGAATACATTTGTCCCCAGGTTTCGGAACCTAACGTGCACTCTACCCAAACCCGCTGCCCGGCATTGCAATGTAGTGCTGCAGCAGTGCTTCCTTGGTCGGCGTCTGCGTCACCGAATGCATGTGTTTTCCCTTTCCCAAGACCCTCGACTATAATTTGAGTTTGTACTTTTGCTGAATGAAGCATAGATATGATATTGGTATAGAAAAAGTACGTGCCAGATACTGGACACGTAAATATTCCCGATCTTGCGTCGTATGCGTTACCTTCATTGTAATCAACTCTGTCAAACAGAAGAGAATGCCCAATTGGAATAGTGACTGGAGTAGAAGAGAACATCGCAGTAAAAGCAGCCCTTTATGTAGCGGTTCTTTTAATACCTTTTATGGCAGCCATATTTTGCACTACAAGAACAAAAAAAAAATCGGAAAGAAAACTTGCAACTTAACGTTTCTAGTATAATTTTTCAAAAATATATATCTATGCAACCATTGCATAAGAAATGAATGAATGTTTTGTGATATTCGTTGGTTTAATATATATATATATATATATATATATATATATATATATATATATATATATATATATATATATATATATATATATATGTGTGTATTAAATGAATATAGTCATTTCAATAATGTGTATTTTATAAATAACATAAGGATGGGAAATATTCCTGATAAGTAGCTGTAATGTATCATAGGATGATGCGCCTCAAATTAAACTTTATTCCTATAGACAATGGCAAAATTTGAGGCAGATGCCCTTCTGTGAATATGTTAGAGTTACATACGAAGTTAAATCCATGTAATGAAATAAAGTTTATGTTTAAAATTGCTTTCCCGATGTGTTACGTGTGATGTGTCCCTGAAGTTTCAATGACAGTTGATTTTATAAAGAACGTAAATGAAGGGAGTAATCAAATAATTCATTGGGTAAGAACAATATAACATCAGTTAAGACGTAGGCAGACAATGACAATGACTAATGATGTACATTTTCAAGGTTTATAAACCGGATATAGCTTATTCAAAAGAACAATAGCGGGGGAAAAATATTAACATAACTGAAACAATGCTTGAGGGACGATTTCATAGATTCATTGCACGATATCAACCTTAGGAATTCTTGAAGTAAAAAGTTATACATGGTTTCCTTACCAGACTCTAAAGAAATTTATAATAAACAAGAAGTAAGATATTTCTAAAGGTTTATGTGTGTATCAAGAAATAGTTCACGTTAAATCTAACTTTCAGTTTTGCAGACTGATTGGGTTACCTTTTATAAGCGGTTTCTAAGAAGAAGGTTTTGGATAAACAGTTGTGTATATGCACATTCATTATGTACTGAAATAAAACAAAAGCATATAAATAACTAGATCAAATCTCCTGTAAATGGCAAACTTTACGGGTATACTAGTGGCTTTTTAGGGACTTTATATTACAAATTCTTAATACGTATAGATGTATTATGTGGGAAAATTACATTCATTCATAAACCAGTCCATCCATCTATTTCATCCATTTATTCACCAATTTTTATTTACTGGCTGATATGATAGTAATATACTAAAGAAATACATAAATATATAATAGTAATAATAATATCTTCTTTCTTGAAAAGTGTAGAAGATGCGTTGATATCAGTAAATCAACTTCCAATAGTTGATATCAGCAAATCAACTTCCAATAGTTGACATCAGTAAATCAACTTCCAATAGTTGACATCAGTAAATCAACTTCCAATAGCTGACATCAGTTTATCAATTTCCAATAGTTGACAGCAATACATCAGCTTCCAATAACTAACATCAGTAAATCAACTTCCAATAGCTGACATCAGTAAATCAACCTCCAATAGTTGACATTCATAAATCAACTTCCAATACTTGACATCAATAAATCAACTTCCAATAGCTGACATTAGTAAATCTACTTCCAATAGTTGACATTCATAAATCAACTTCCAATAGTTGACATCAATAAATCAACTTCCAATAGCTGACATTAGTAAATCAACTTCCAATAGTTGACATTCATAAATCAACTTCCAATAGTTGACATCAATAAATCAACTTCCAATAGTTGACATCAATAAATCAACCCACTGCAACTGTTGACAGGTATTTCTTGCAGATGTTCTTCTAGCCATACATTGTTGATCGTTTCCTTATCTGAATTTTTAATGCTATCATGTAGAGGGTCGTAGCCATACTATCAAAATTCTTTGTGTTTAACTTCATAATGAAGCACTTAATTTTACCATTATCTTCCCTTGAATTTATTAGTTTGAATATTATTTATTATTGACTTCTGCCTTGTATCATTCTAATCCTATTACCAAGTAAAATATCGACGTTTTAATTTGTGAAACGCGCAAACTTTTCCTAAATAGTTCTGAACTAAACATGTGCTAAACATGCTGACCTGTAAAAATTTGCTGTTTTAAGTATGTCAGCTTTCATACAAAATACGATACACCTGAAGATGTCATATATCATTAAACAAACTTTGTTTACGTAATAGTTTTGTCAACAACTGACTATTGAAGATTGAATTTTGACATCATATCCCATTTTCTCTGACTCGGTTACCTTAGCAGCTTTTACGGCCAGTTTGGCAACATCGTGAATTCTTTCTAGTATTTCATAGATATTTACAAATACATCATCTTGATTCCCAATTGTTCCACACCTCTCTATGTTCTTTGCATATATATATATATATATATATATATATATATATATATATATATATATATATATATATATATATATATATATATATATATATATATATATATATATATATATGTATATATATATATATATATATATATATATATATATATATATATATATATATATATATATATATATATATATATATATATATATATATATATATATATATATCCAAACAGTATTTTGATAGTGTTACTCTATGACTATCTCGTGCAGATGGTGTAATAAAAAAAACACAAATTATTACGAACATGTTCATTTATTTATATTGTCACACGCTTATTGTTGTTAACCCAGTTAGGCAATGCCACATAAGAATTTCCCTTTGAAGAGTTGATTTGACTATTCAGTCCTGTCAAACATCCAGTCGTAGAGATATGACTAAACATTGTTAAAGCCACGTTAAAAATTTAAACCACACACACACACACACACACACACACACACACACACACACACACACACACATCCATTCCATATGGTCACTTTTGTCCTGTGGAAATGTTGGTATGCAAAATGTTATTAAACCGGCAGTTATACTACCCATTTCGCCTTTGCCGTATATGTAGGATTTTTTTTCTGTAGTAAAGTTACCTGTATTTACTTGTGTTTAATTTGTTTTACTTCTTGAATTCTCATTTCCACATGCCTTGCAATCAGCTGTTCGACAAGTTTGATCATTTAAATCTAACTGTACCTTTGTAGTATCAAATTGTAACATTTGGCCAATGATTAGTTTTGAAGCATTGTACATTTTAATTAATTATTGCCATTTGAAACGTGTAATCGAATTTCTGTTTTCTTCAATGAATCCTTTCGTCGAGTTGATTGTGTTTAATATTTGTTTATTCAAACGTTTTTAGTATTTTCTTGTTGAAAAAATGCGTGAATGGAGTATATTATTTTTCACATGCTTTCGAATCGATAAATCTGTGACCTAACCTTGATCAATTATTGATTTAACCATACATTTTTAAATATATGTTTGATATTGATGTGGTTTACAAACATTTAAATCTGTTATTTGTTGTCATATTTTAATGGACTCTGGCGTTATTCACTTAAATAAATGACACAAAACACTCTTGCACATGCGATGTCTCTATCTAACGTATGTGTTTGGTTTATATTAATTTTCCGCTATCATCACTATTACCCTATTGTGAATTTGCATTTTCTACGTTAGAAGGATGTAATTTCAGTCTATCAGTGCATCATTTTGCCAGAATATGGAACTCGAATACGAGAGAGGGGAACTGGAGTAGACAGGGACTGAAAAGTTATATTTATTGATGAGTAAATCTTTATTTTGCTTGCTAAATGTTCGAAATGCTTCAAACTCTTGTGCACTAGGTAAATGGACGTTTTCTCGTCTTTGATCAAGAAATGTCAATATCAAGATAGAGGAGAAAATGTGACATAATTACTTCACGGAGAAGCAGTCATCAATAACTCTAGCAATTAAAAGTTTGATTAAAATTTTTATGAAGTATTACCTGCCTGAATGCGATCCTTAAAGGGCACACGTTCCGTAATTTTGTCACCCATCTTAGTCTGACGTGGGTCTTTTCCGGAACCATTATATGGTATCCAGTAGGAGATAGAGGAACCGATCTCCATATTAGCTTGTGTTTCGCTGATATCTAAAACCTTCACGGTAGCTGATTTGTTCACATTACAATCAGAATTGGTTTCGTCCATACCATATATTAACATCTGTATTCGTTCTTCAGCCTTTTGCAACCTCTGCTCTAGTTCATGCATATTCAACAATTGTTTCTGAGCCTCATCAAGACGTTCTCTAAGCACATCAATCTCTGCTATTTTTCTGTCAAATGAACGATCGCGTTCTTCCAAATCCCATATTTTTTTCATAAGCAGAGAAATAATTCCACCATCCTGGCCATAGTTGAATTTGTCATTTGCCGCGCCAAGATATATTGCACGAAAAAGAGTACAAAAAATGATTAAACTTTGCATCCTGTAACAAATTGTTGCAACAACCTGCTGTTCAATATGCTTGCCTTACACCACCTGTATGCCTCCCACAAGATTCCTGTATGTAGTGCGGTATTGGTTTGATAAGACAACACTTGCAGTTGGAACTTCACCTTTGATTAAATTAATCCTGACACTGCCTTTTGCACTAAGAAATTAATGACAAGCATATACGTGGAGAAATAAACTGAATTACTTATCTGCGCCGAACCATTCTGCACATAATATGCACAAACAAACATGCATAAATAAACTTATAGACATACAAACTAAAGGAGAATTATTGAGGAAATAGAAATGCAAACATACAGAGACAAAAATCCAACTGAAGACGGTGTTTCCGAGTTTTTGTCGAGGGGAAATGGCTTGTACAAATTTACAAGAACGAAACACAACCATCCCAGAAACATAGATATGAGACAGCCACTGCCTCTATATATCATATTTGATCTCTCAAATAAATTGTTAGACCATAGAGGGATATGACCATGAATTGTATAAACAACTAAATGGAATACATTTCTGGTTTTATTTCAGGTAAATGGATAATTTCGAAATTGTTTTAGAAACATTGCTTTTGTGAAAGAAACGTAACAACATAATAACTCTTCCAATCCCACCACTTTTAAATAGATATTTTAAGAATTATCATTATCACTGTCGTAAATGATATCGGTCACAGTAACATATCTCATCTTTTATTTTGTTCGTTTGATAATTTTAGATTTTTTTCTGTCTACTGTGTACTAGGCACATTCATTATTGGACTAGTACAGAAATAATGGAAGTATATTATCGATTACAAAGAATCTGCCGAAGTGGAATTTTATGTAAAAATTTGCACCTAGTTGGGTGCTTTATTCAGAATATCCCAAAGATATGACCTAGAAAAGAAACAAAAAAATGCGTTACAGAAACATTACTTTATAACCGATATATTTAGTTGTATAAAGTGTTCTAAAAAGAATTATTAAAGTGATACTCTACCCTGTTGGATTGTTAGGTTATTCAAAGTCTATTAATTGATTTTGTAATATCACTGAAAACCCGTCGTGCTAGTAATCTCCATAACCTAAGTGTCAGTAGTAAATGTGACTTTGCTAGGACTACATTTTTTTTATAGATGTAATTCAATATGCACTCAAATATTTTAGCTATGGTACGTGTCTAGGCTCGTACAAAGTAACAAAGAAAAGGAGTGAAAACAACAGGCTTTATAAAATTGAACAAACTAATGAATTTCCTTTGATAAGAAGTAAACAATATGAAAAAGGACTTACGGTTTGTAAATCTAACCTAAAGTTAATCCTAGCATTAATAATATAAGTCCAGTCACTAAAATGTTCTAAATTAAACAAAGTTCGAAACCCGATGAATTTCTAAGATGGAAGGCGATGACGTTTACTAAATCATGTTTTGTGCTATTGTGTCAACAGATCCTTGTTGAATTAATAAAGTTAATATTCCGGATTTAGAATTCCGAATAATTTCCAACAAACATCTTTGTTGAAGAATGTTGATGAAAACACTTATGTATTTTATCCAGAGAAATTAATTACTTACTAATTCCGAAAAAACCTTAACTCAAACTTTTTATAACACAAAATACCTTTGAGCTCAAAAAATCATTAATTTACGGCAAATTAAATCACTATGAAACGTTAGTTTTCAACGCACTTTTCGATCACGTGACTGGGTCACGTGGTCACTTAGTTTGAGTGACGCCGTAACCCCATAGGCCACGTACGGTATGTTTAGATTTGATTTTATCCAACGAATCTTACTATAAGATTAAGTAGTAAAAAAGAAGTAAAAATAATCCAATGAATTTTACTCTGTTTACCAATTCTGAATCAAGGTCAGAAACCAGGTCAGCTAAAATTACAATGTATCAATGTTACTACTAACTGCGAATTTGTCTGGTTTAACATGACTGAAATGAACTGAACTGAATTTTTAGAAAAAATATCAAGTCCAGTGAATAAAGTTATTATCACAACAACATGTATTAAAATAAAAATGAAAGAAAAATTTGAAGCTACCACACAATTAAATTGCATATACGGAACAGCTGGATAGCAGTAAATTTAGTCCATACACTCTCTAACGTAATCCAACATTGCATTTTAAAGATAATTGAACGTTTAGTAATTATTAGGCACAATTTTAAAGGTATTAATATAATATATTATGTTAATTAGTTGCAAATATACAAGGAAATAGCAATCTTTATCCGATTATGCATTAACTATGGATCTCAACAGTGGTTTATTTACAGACTGAAAATTGGTTTGAATCGATGAAGTGAAAGAGTCCTTTACCATGTCATCCGTCTCAACCATTTCCTGTATGGATTTGTGGTTCGAATGTGTTCAATTGATTTTAATAGGTACATTATCTCGAATGAAAAAATATGTCAAATTAAAACAATATCTTCATAGAATACCAATGCCCAAAAATTCCCCTTTTCCATAACTCTATGAAATGTTGTCGAGAAACTGAAATGAATGAATCATTTTCTCAGAATCATTGACTTGTGAAATATATATCATAGTGAATTGGTTTTGATACGGTGGCGATCTATTCACGAAATAACTCAGAGAGATAATTGCTGCAAGACCGTTTGATGACGACAGCCTAAATAATTGACCTAAGAGAAAATATAAGCCAAGTCACTTCAGAAACGACCTATTTTGTTGGCTTTGGTCCCAGTCAATGTGAAAATTGCAGACAAGTTGGTTTAGTTGCAAAAATATGTTTCGTCACTGTGAATGCCGATATTTATACTACGGAGCCCCTTAAGTGACATGAATGCTCACATTTTCATTTTTTGCTCAGTAGTTAAATCGTTTCAATATATTTCGTTATTTTGAAATGCTATTTCGTTTAAACGAAATATTATTTCGTTATTTCAAACTTCTATTTCATTATTTTAAAACATCATGTCGCTGAAAAGAAATACTATTTCGTTATTTCGGAAAAATATTTCGTTTAAACTAAATAATATTGCATTTATTTCTAAATATCATTTCTTTATCTCCAAATATTCCGGATTTTGTTTGAAAATAACGTGTTACTGAGAGTTAGGTCTTTTAGTACTGCTGTAATTGTGTGATTGGATAAGGACCGATTGGATCCGATACAATTATATTTGCACTTGGGTTTAACTTTTCAGGAGAATGTGTTCATTATGGAGGAAAGACATGGATATAATCTCAGTATCAGACAGGTGATTCGTATTTTGAATGTTTTTGGTTTTTACCGGTATAAAATCCCACTGATATGATGGATGCTGCCGAATTCATAATGCGTGATCAGCGGTTATCCGATACCATGTACGGTAATAGTTGGCTGTATCATAAGTTCAAATGCAGAGGTATACGGTCAAGAAGGAAGAAGCTCGCTTTTTGATTAGACCCTGAAAATGTTAACCGCAGCCAATCACATCACCTTCATAGGCGTATGTTCCTATCGAACGGTCCCAATTGCATCTAGCTTATGAACTCTATGACAAGTTGCCCCTCTATGATATTTGCATCAATTGTTGTATTGATGAGTTTTCACGATAAGTGATATGGTTAAATGCAAATGCAGGTAAGTTGCTAGTGTTTGCGCCCCCATATACTACTCACGAATAGTAACCCTTGCGTTACCGAGATCTACTATCTCGAAATTGAAAAGCCTTAGGTTGTTGCCCGCTTATAGTTCGAGCTGACAGGGGCACAGAAAATGGATGTTTGTGAATTCCAACGTCTCTTTCGCCGGCATGGAAATTACTCATGTGGTGATTGCATTTTCATGTACGGGCGCAGCACAAATAACTAAAGAATTGAATGCTGGTGGGGCTTCTTGCGCAAGGAATGTGGAGAGTTCTGGTTATGAGGATAAATTTGATTGCAGTGTCTGGAGAAAATTATTTTGCTATTTTGTTTTCTTGGTATAATACAGGTACAGTCAGTGTAACTCATTCTCTGTCTCTGCTTGTCTGTCTCTCTCAAAAACACATAAACTCAAAAGAGTATATATTAAATGTGTATATGTCATCGTAAGGAAATACAAGTGATGATTACAGATTACAATGTGCAAGGAGCACATATTATACAATAAAATTATGAGATAATGCTCCTCTGAGTAATTTAATCATGATTGGGAATATTTGTTTCAAAGTCGTACCTGTACTATAGATTCCGAATGATTATTTTTCTGATACGAGCTTATGTTACTGATTATAGTCACTCTTATATGCTAAGTTGCCATATGATACATCAGTAGTATAAGGTCATTTGTTTACATTAAGAAAGTCTTTCTCAGCCTTTCGTTTCTTTTCATTCCTCTTTTAAAGTATTCTATATGTGAAAATTATTCTTGTCTTTTATTTCCAGAATGAATTAGACTAAAAATATGACGTCAAGCTTAAGCTAACAGTACAATATAAAAAAAATAGCGTTTAGGATTGTAAATAGCTAAATATTTTAATAGAAATGCAATAATGAAACGAAACAAATGAGCATCCATATATATATATATATATATATATATATATATATATATATATATATATATATATATATATATATATATATATATATATATATATAAACTTATGTGCATTCTGGTAAATTTGTGCAATAGGATTTGCTTTTATTTCGCAAGAGGTGGTTGATAGTAAGACAAATTTACATTTTTGTGCGCGGTAGCCGATATGGGGAAGGTTGAAAATCATTCATTATTTTAGTTAACACCTTTTTATGTGCCTAAAATTAATACAGCGAACATTGTATTAGTGTCAGCAGACGAGACAAAGCTATCCCTTAAAAGCTCTACCAAATTTTTCTTCATCTTGTCTTTCATTTGGTAGTTTTTACCCCGTTCAACTTATATGAATATTTTATTTTGACAGCACTAAAATCTAATTAATTTGTTCATACTTAGCTAATCTATTAAATAGTAGCCTAGTTGTTAGAGCCTCCACCAAGGACGTGAGTTCAAAACCCGGCCAAGTCATACAAAAGACATAAAAATGGTTCTAACAGCTGCTTGGCTAGGTGCTCAACATTAAGAGGTTAGTGTTAGCACTAGTCGGCCAAATGTAAGGATAATGTGACAGGGTGGGACATGATGCTACGTGTCTGCGGCATGATGCCCCAATGCTTGACATCACCATAAACTGTCACACCGCAGATATCGTAGCGATATGACTGAAAAATTGTTAATGTAACGTTAAAAATCCAAACCACACACACAGACATACACACACTCATGAACACACACACACTTCTCTTTAGAGACCCATTTAAAATAACTATTTCAAAAGTTAAAACAAATTAAATAGATAACTTGTCCTGGGTTTAATGTTTTAGAAATGAATGTTGCTATAGAGATCGAGTTATAAAGCCCGAACACATGGCACTCAAGACATTTGGAGTACATTTTTTTTTTATTACAGGCGTGCGCTCTTTCAGGGTAGGTATACTGACACTGAAAGTTTTGGATAGCAATGAATAGGTAGTATACATATTGCATTTCCCAATAGAAATTCCGTGTGTGCGTGCATATAGCTAAGTCTTAAATTCCGTGTGCCAAAGCGAATGGATTTTCATGCAACGCCAGGCCCTTACATTCGACTTTCTTTCATCATTCTTGTTTGGGTTGGAGGGTGACAGGTGAGTGCATGACCGGGTGGGTTTGGACACTGATGATAGTTGCCGTTACTAGTGTCATATAAACGATTCACGCCGATATCGTAATTGCCAAACGGTGATAACTTTCATCCTAATATAATAAATAAAAAAAATTCCACTTTCGAAACTTTGTCACAAATTCAATAGAAATATGCACACAAACATGTACCTAAGCTAATCAAATTTATTTTGATTCTTAATTCTAACATGAAAACCGTAATACAGTAGGTTATATTCCACGCATTTTGGAGTCCATCGGAAAAATGATTTTTTTTCTTCGAGAATGGACTTGTTCCATGTCATATGGTAGATGTATAAAGAACACTAAAAACACCTTGACTCGGAGCTGCAAATTATAGCTTTCGGAATTTTTATTTGAAAGGAAAGACGGACTGCAGAAAGGACAAAAAATCTCATAAAAACGACACAGTTTTCCATGAAAAGCAGCTCAAAATATTTTTACAAAAATAAGAAAACAAACGTTTAATAGTATGAACATATCTACCAGCTTGTAAATGTGTCTGCACGATCTACGCCTTTAATGTCGTTTCCAAAATCCCCATTATTTTCTTGACTGTCATGGAAATGACGGAAGGCTAGATATGACGAAAAGTAATGACCATGATTTAAAGGATGTTTCAGTTTAGTATGGTAACGGAGTTACCATAGTACATGATGGGTAATATATTGGTACAAAGTAGAACATTGCATGAATGCAAGAAGTGGTTACTTTTGTCCTTTTGTATTTGATGTTCAAACTTATCCGCTAATTTGGTTTGATAACCATTGCGTATAATTTTATGTAAGACGTCGTATAGTTTATATTACAATGGTAATCAACCCTTTTCAGCTGATAGCGCTTATTGAGAAAACATTTTATTTAAGAAATAGTAATAACAAGACGAAAATCAGATAAAATTTGACATGAATTGAAAAGTTATAAATCTTTATAAAAAAGTAAATGAACCATTTGTATGCTAACCAAATAAGTCTGTTAAAATACAATTTACTCTTATTATGGATAGCTTGTCAAATTTTACAACGCATTTTTAACACTTCGGAAAACGTGTTATGCTAAATTCTTCCATAATGTATGCATATGAGAAAGATTTTCTTCAATGCATGGTAAGCAATATATTCGTACAGAGCAGAATGTTTCAAGATAAAATGCAACAAAATGACACTTTTGTCATTTATATTTGACGTTCAAACGCCGCCAATATATGATTTGTTATAA
The DNA here is from genome assembly GCA_016746295.1 of Potamilus streckersoni. NCBI lineage: Eukaryota > Metazoa > Mollusca > Bivalvia > Unionida > Unionidae > Potamilus > Potamilus streckersoni. Next base: position 2,496,724 of record JAEAOA010002354.1, on the reverse strand, counting down.
TTAATAACTATTATGTTTAATTGTTTTCTAAGGTTTCCTGAACTATATATTAGAGTGGCAATTCATTCTTTTCAGGTACTGACACATTGAATAGACATTTTATTTGAAGAGAAACAAAATAGCAGGAAAAATCCTAATACTAGTAGTAAGGGAAAACAGGAATTTTAGCACAAACCCTTGTTTCCTACTACTACTACTACTACTACTACTACTACTACTACTACTACTACTACTACTACTAGTACATGACAGGTATTTTATAACCAGACAAAACAACAGGTGTTGGAATGCTATGATTCATCCAAGTAAGCTCTGTCATACAGATGTGACAAATTTGTTAAAACAGCGTATGCGTGGAATACGATTATTCTAAAGACGGCAAATGGATTTTATAATCAGTCTACCACAAATTCTTTATCAGATAACAGGATGAAAATTAAACTGTGCATTAGAACGTTTCAGTTAACAAGGCGGAAATTAAACTACGGATTAGAGGAAGGTAAATGATATTATATCTTAAGTTTAGATAAAATTATACGTTACTCATATTTTTTTTGATAACTTTTTTCATACTTGCTAACCCTCATTGGTAGAATGTCTGTTAACATATTGTCAATAATACGAAATTCACGTAATAAATCATTCATATTATATTTGTCTCCTCGTAGGTAAGACCGGATCTGATCAAGTAGTTTCTTGTAAGTTTTTAAAGATGTTAAGCAGCTATGCTTTGTTATTAAAAGTCTTGGTTCTACTTTTTTACACGCCGCTGTAAGTGAAACACCAATACCGGATATGATTAATAAAAATGGATTTAATGATATCTCACTTTAAATTATACCAGAACTGGTCATTAACAAGGGTAGATATGATATTACTCGAAGGATCTTGTTGTAGTATTTGTAATATTTTTTAACACACCAAAGTTTTTTATGATAATATTTATAGTATTGTATTTGTGCGTCCACATCATGTACTGGAATATCTTTTGAAATATGATTGAAATCAACTATACTTCTTTTCATTATATTTGTTTACATAATCTCTAAGCTTGGTTCAGTAATAGGTAATTAAGCTACAAATTCCAAACACCACCAATAAGAGACATTTGTTAAAGTTTTATCGACTTGTTCAAGTGTAAATTCTGAAGAAGAATTTTTATGTAGTATTACAGATAATACTCCAGACGAGCCATCATTTGATTTTTTGCTTAATTCTGTAAAAGATAATGATGCTCTAGATTCTTCATTAATAAAACGACGCCGTGATTCGATATATATTTGAAAATTTACAATGCTAAACACTGACAATCTATACGCACTAGTAATTTCTGCAGCGTATTTGATAGAATTATTTTGCTGCGTCCATTCCCCAGACCCAGAAGCAACAGTATACATATTTTTAATCTGTTTTTGAGGAATTTTAACCATACTCAGCAATATCATTGAGTTTTGTGTTAATATCATTGAGTTGTGTGTTAATATAAGCGAGTGTAATGTCAACATTTGATGGATTTCCCAAAAATTCGTTTTTAAGTGTGTTTATGTTTCTACGAAAACTTAAAAACGTATTCACGTGACCAAGAAACTCAGTTTTGAGCGCTGTTATTTCATTATTGATTGGAGCGTCCTTATCATCGACGTATTTTTTAGTGGCAGCGTCTCCATCTAGGGTTGGGTTTCCAAGATCTGTGATCTTATTCTGGTTCATAACAATATTCCCACTAAATAAATCACCAGATTTTTTAACAAAATCATTCACTGACCTACTAGAATCTCGTATCTTACCTCGATTGTTAAAAGTTACAATATTATCAGTAACCGCATTAGGAATTCGTAGAAGTACATCTGGCAGTTTTACATCACTCGTTTTTAATCGTCCTTCTTTGTCCTGGAAAATGACGACTTCATCTGGATCTACACTGGTAAGATTTAGTAAATTATTGATTTCATTTTTGAGCTGATTAAGAGTTGCATATTTGGATAAGTCACCTTGATAACCTTCCGTGGATAAATCTCCAGATAGTGTTCCAAATTTTGTATAGTAACTCATTATTTACTATCCTAGATAAAATTATCAACACTAGTTTATTATTATATAAAATGACAAAATCGTCGATATTAAACTTTGATACAGAGAGACTGGTGAAGCATAAACATAACAATGAACTTCCTGATTGTCATTATCTTATTGTTGGGCGAACTGGATCGGAGAAAACAAATTTGCTATGAATTTGCTTTTTGGTGATAATTGTAACTATGACAGAGTTTTTATTTACACAATCAATCCACAACACGATAAGTATGAGTTACTAAGCGAGTATAATGACAAGCTTCGTGATGAACTTAAGGCTGGTGAAGATTTTTTTATAATTAGGCAGCCAGAAGATCTTATTCAAGTTAATCAACTTGATGCAGATGAACATAAGATAGTAGATAGTAATTTTTGACGATATTCCGCTAAATAACAAGGAGATGGATAAAATAAGATCGTATTTCTCACTGTCACGTAATAAACAGTGTAATTCTGTTTATCTCGCTCAAGGATTTTATAATGGTGACAGATATATTAGGCGAAATACGGGTTGTTTTATAGTATTTCCAGGACTGGACAATGTTGACGTTAGAAATATTGCAAGCGAGCAGTGCGGTGACGTGACAAAAGATAAGTTTATTGAACTTATCGTCATGCCACAAAAGATAAATACAACTTTTTCTTATTTGATAAACTTACAAATGATCCAACTAAAATGTTTCGCTGTTGTATTGACTCTTACTTACAATAAGGGGTTTCAATTTTATAAAATTTATAATAATAATAATGGACAAACGAGCAAGATACAGACAACACATAGAAGATCTAAAAAAACTTGCTCAATCTCAGGCATTACTTAAGCAAAAAGTACAACAAGCACGACGTGGGCAAGTAACTGCTACAGAAACAACAGCTTCAATTTTCAAGCCAGTTACTGAAGCACTACTTGGAAAACATCCTGAAACCAAATCACTGTCAGAAGAAGAACTTAAACAACTGAAGGAAAAAGGTTTGGTTGGAATTGCTAAAGAAGAACAGGAAGCAGCTGCTGCAAAACTTGTTACTAGATCTGATGAAGAAAAAAGAAAACTAATTGAGGCACTTACAGCAAATATAGCTGATCCTGTGGCTAGACAAGCTGAAACAGATCGATTGATAAACAACTTGAGCGAAGAACTTGAGCGAAGATTAGCAGAGTTAACAACGCAAGGAATAACAAATATTATAAAAAAAAATTTATCAGGAGACAAAAAGATATCAGAGAGGAGCAACAAAGAGTTGGTGAGCTTACTGTAAAGTTTATGGAAGTTGGAAAGCAAAGACTTCATTTTATAAAAAAGCAGATGATGAGATAAAAGATGGTGAATATAATGATTTTTAAGGGAAGAAAATATAGAAAATATTGACAATATAAACAGGTGGACTGATGCAGAATATCAAACATTATTCGATAGATTAGATACAATATTTAAAGACGGTGCTGCTACTAAAGATGAAATAGACAAAGCTACAGAGATTGAGAATATGCATCTACTTTATGATAGGATGAGATATGGTGTTATTGCTTTAGTGTTTAAAAAAAACAGCAGAAAATAGTAGAGCAAAACCTTTTGGTAGTGGTTGGAGTTTTAGAAGGAAATTTTTTACTTTTGATAAAAATCGTGTAGAAAAATATAGAGTAGTAAGAACAGGAACTGGTGTAAAAATATTTGCTTCAACTACTGAAATGATAGGTAGATTAATGTTATTATTAATGTTAGTGTTGAACTTGATAATGAAATCATTAACATACTTGATCATCTAAGATCGAGTGAATTATTAACAGCTGATGAATATGAAACTTTACACCGCGACTTAATCGCGGCGACTTAATTTTGTGAAATGATATAATATAAAAGGAATGCAAACAACATTATTACTAAACTCTAGTGAGTCTGCGATAGATAGCGCAAATTTTTCAGTAAATTATATTCCACCTATCCAACTAGATCCTGCAAAACAATATGAGATTGGATTAATTTCTTGTACTTGCTGAAATGCTATACCTAACGTAAAAACTGATATTAACGATGAAATGCAGTTTTTTACGTTTACAAGTATTTCAATATCTACAAAAAAATTCCACAAGGAGCTTATAATATTACTGATCTAAACAGGACAATCAAAGAGCTCATAACAAAAGCTGGCGGTGTGGCTGATGATTTTGAATTGGCAGCAAATTATAACACATTGCGAGCTAGAATAACTTTAAAAAATATGTTAATTGATCTTGAACCAAGAGAAAGAAGTATAAGTATTGCACAACTGTTAGGATTTACTAAAATAGTTATGATGCACTTGATCAGCCTATTACATATGACAGTGAACTGCCAGTAAATATAACAGAAGTAAATACAATATTAATAAACTGCTCTATTGCTTCTGGCTCTTATACATCAAAAGGTAGCAAAGGTCAAAAGATTTACAGTTTCTCACTTGAAGTTCCGCCAGGTTCTCTCATGCAAATAACTCAGTTGACAGATCAATCTGGAGAACAGTTACATGTTAATAATGAAGTTGTAACTTATTTTTTACATCTACGCGAGCAAAAGTAAAAATTATGCAACATCAAATATAATGAAACAAAGAAAAAAGATTTATCGAAGAAAAATAATAGGAGGATTTTTGGAAATATTTTTACTAAAGTTATTAAAAGTATTCCAGGACTAGCGCGTAAAGTTGCACCAATTGCTATTGACGCGGGTAAAGCTTTTGCAACTGAAGCTGCATCTGCCGCTGGGACTGCGGTGGGACAAAAAATAGCTGATAAAATAAAAGGTGATCCACCGACTGCATCTGAAATTAAACAAGCTATCTCAGAAATCTCTCGAACAAAAGAAACTCAGAGAGCTATGATAACAACAACAACAAAAAATTATTATCACCAGAGAGTGAGAAAATCATACAAAAATTGATATCTAAAGTAACAGTGCCGCAATAAAATTTTATATAATTTAATAAAATAAAATGTCTGTTAAAAATTATCTCGAGGTAACAGAAACTTATGACATCGACAACGATGTGACAGAATTCGAGTATGTTGAGTATCTTGATGAAAACTCTAACGAACCAAATAAAGCTGGTATCAGAACCTTTAACACCAGAGACGAAGATGTATTTCTACTACCACATAAGGCTATGTTAGAAGTTCGTGGTCAGATTATGACAGTAGCCAATCCATCTGCTGTAATTGCAGTTGGAGCAGAAATAGCTCTTATAAATAACGGCTGGAGTTTATTCAAAAGTGCTAGATATCAACTGGCCAATCAAACTATAGAAGATATTTCAAGTCATCTACAAGTTGCAAGTACAATTTTAAACATTATTTCGTTTTCCGACGATTACTCGAGATCAACTGCAACCAACATGATGTGGTTTAAAGATACTGGACGTGGTATAGCTAAATCAACTGAATTTTTAAAGAGAGGCGCTATAGTACATGGAGCTGATGCTGATGCAAATACTGTATTTATGAGAAATTTTCTCATTGCTAATGCAGACGCGCTAGGTATTGCCGCACCTGCTGCAGCTGCTAATGCAGACGCTACAAGAGTTTCTCTTACGGCAGCTTTTAATAATCTAAATATAACACCACCAGCTGCAGATGCAAACGGTTCTGCGATGTTAAATTTACTTCTTAACACACTTGATGTGAGAAATCCACGTTATAACGAAGGCTTTGCTAGGCGAAGAAAACTTTCAGCAGGATCACGTCAAATTACAATGATGCTTCCGCTAAGCATGATTTTCGGCTTTTGTCGCGATTATGATAAAGTATTCCGTGGAGTAAAACATACGCTTATTTTAGATCGAGCAGAACAAAACGACTGCTTGTTTAGTTCTGGAGGGTTTGATGTACAGTTTATCATAAACAAACTTGCTTTGTGGATGCCACGTAAAAAAATGTCAATCACTAAAATGTCAGAACTTAATAGCACACTTGATAAGCATACAAACAGAATTTATTTTAAGCAGCATAAAATATAACAGACAGCGGTTCCAAATACTACTGACTACACGTGGAGGGTTACAACAACATCAAGCGAACAACTGCCGAGACACATATTTGTTGTATTTCAACAACACGCCCGACCAGGAAACCAGCAACAAAATAATGCAATATTTCACCACGCTGATGTTAGACGAATATACGCTAGATTAAATTCAAAGCAATATCCAGAACGGGCTATGGAATGCAATTTTGCTGATGATGTTAATAAAAATATTTCTCGACCGTACATGTATCTGCTTGACGCAATGCAAAAGTATCAAGATGTTGAAGATGGATTTCAGATATCAGCAGAGGAATTTCGTACGCATTATCCTATATTTTATTTTGATGTTAGTAAGCATAACGAGCGAATTGAAGACAGCACAGCGGATATTGAATTTACCTGGACACTTGGAGCGGTTCCAATAGCTCCGTTGTATGTATACGCATTAGTGATTATTGATAGATTTATCACGGTAGATTCTATTGGTGGTAAAATGACAGTTCATGTTTAATCTATAGTTGTTATATAAAAAGACAAATTATATTGTAAAAGAAGTATATTTGACCGATGGTCAAGTTAAAAATTAGTAGCTGCTATTGCAAAGCGAGAACAGGTATCATTAAAAATTGATCCTAATATTTCTGATGGTGTTTTAACAAAATTAATGCTAACAAAAAATCAAGTAAAGAAGTATGATCGTAAAAAAACTTTTGTTTTAAATTTGAGAGCTGCACAAATGACAGCGATGGCAAACGATATTGTTGTCAAAGGTGGTTTTCTTGGTCCAGCATTATCAGCATTAACTAGTACAATAATACCTAAAGTTTTGTCGGTGTTGGGAACATTAGGACTAGCAGCAATGTCAGGAGCCGTCTCTGGCGCAACGAAGAAAGCTGTTGAGGGTAATGGTATCATTCATGGAAGTGGAATAAAAAAATTGTAAATTTTATGTAAATGATATATTATAATGCCACAACGGAAAAAGAAATCATCAACAACAAAATCGCCAGAAGAAAAAACAAAAGAAAAAGAAAACAACACCAAAACGCAAACAAGCAAAACAAGGAGGAATTATTTCATTCGCTCCACTTTTGGCGGGATTAGCGGGAAGTCTGCTGCCAAATCTTTTAGGAATCAGACATGGTCTAACATTACCAGGAACACGACCACCCCATGAGTAATTTTGATATAATTGATAAGTTAAAAGCAGTTCCTGGATTTCACGGAGTTTATTCTAAAGATGAACTCGCAGCAATAAAATCACCGTCAGCTGTAAGTTCGTGTGTTATTAGTATACAAGATTTCAATGACGGATCCGGCACACATTGGGTAGCAGTTTATAATAATAATTATTTCGACTCATTTGGACTTCATCCAAGTGATGTAATAAAAAAGTATATGAACAAAAAAATTAAAAAGATATATTATTCATCAAATCAACTCCAACCTGTTGGAACGTCTGCTTGCGAATATTATTGTATAATGTTTATCCAACAGATGAGCAGAAATCTTAATTTTTTTAAAATTTATTTTACAGTTTGACAAGTAACCTTCTCACGCAAATGATGAGATTGCAATTAATTTTATCTGAACTTAAAAATATAATAATGTCAACACACTGTCTCAAGTGTAGAACTAAAAGAGAAAATATTAATGAAACAACAGAAAAAACACAAAAACAACAGGATAATATTAAAAAGTTTTTGTGCAGTCTGCGGAAAAAGAAAAAAATATGTTTTTAAAGAAAACGTCCCCAGCGACAGTATCCTCAGAGATGTCGCTAGGATCTGGTTATCCTGATATTATTTTAGTAGACGACTAAAAATATAGAATGATATGCAACTGTGATTCTGACAGAGATTTGTGCCTTGAGCAAAATAAAATTGTCGCATACTGTCAATGTTGTATCAACAGAGATATAATAGGGTCAGGTATAGATATACATAAAATTATTGGAAAATTGCCAAAACCAGAAGGCGGTTGGACTTTGCCAGGTCATCGGTATACAGGACCTTACAATCCGCTAGATCAACAACTAGATGAAAACGACAATCCATTGCCAGGACAAGAGCCATACAATCAAGTGGATGCAATAGCGATGCGTCATGATATTTGTTATCGTGATCATGAAAACTCGAAAGCAGATTGTGATAAAGTAATGTTAGACAAATTACGTGATATGGAGCCAACAAATCTACGAGAACGTTTTGATAGAAGATTTGTTCAGGGAATAATTGGAGCAAAATATAAACTTGGATTCGGGGAGTCTCGACTCGGGGAAAAAGTATTTGATGATCTTGCAGTCGAACTACACAGACCTAAAAAAAAGTTCCCACGACGTAAAGTTGTCGCTAATGGTGTAGATGATATCTGGGCAATAGATTTGGTGGATGTATCCAATCTAGCTCAGTTTAACGTTGGCGCTGATGGTACTCCAAAAAGATATTTGTTTAATGTTATAGACGTTTTTAGTAAATATGCTTTCAGTGTACCTGTTTCAGAGAAGACAGAGACTTCAATGACTGATGCGCTAAAACAAATAATAACGAGCTCAGAAAGAAAACCAAATAAAATCTGGACTGATCACGGAGCAGAGTATTTTAACAAAAAGTTTGAACAGTTTCTATAACAAAATAATATAAAAAATATGTTACAGGAAACGAGGGTAAAAGCGTTGTAGTTGAAAGATTTAATCGCACGTTAAACGCAAAATTACACAAACATATGACAGCTAAAAACACCAGCAGGTACATCGATGAACTTTCTCAAATCATAGGTGAATATAATAACACGAAACATCGAACCATCAAAATGTCACCTAATAATGCTATTAAAAATCCTATATTAGCAAATGAAAACATGTACCGCAGACATAAATTTAAGGTTGGTGATAAAGTTAGAATATCTTTGATAAAAATGGTATTTGCAAAAGGATTTACTCCAAACTGGAGCGAAGAAGTATTTGTTGTTGATAATGTACTTTTCACAATACCTGTAACGTACGCTTTAAAAGATCGGTCAGGGGAACCTATCATAGGTAGTTTTTACGAACAAGAACTACAGAAAACTGAGCAGGATGTTTTTGTTATTGAGAAAGTGATTATGAAAAAAGGAAATAAAAGTTTAGTCAAATTGCGTGGGTATAGCGATAAATTTAACAGTTGGATTCCAACCAAACAAATTACGATATAATGCTATTATAAATTTCCTCATACTTTTGTTTGACAGATATACCTTTTACTGGTTTACATAACGATATTATATATTGTGTGCGATCGTCAGAGATCGTCATTTGATTAAAAATCTTGACAAATATGAAATCGAATTTGATATATGTCTGTCGGCCTGGAATTCTGATGTTTAATAAAGGTCTGATTAGCTGCCAAAACAGTTGTTGTTCGGAAATGGTAAAATTAAATTTCATTATTTTTTTGTAATGTGATACTTGTTATTATATCGTTCACTTGATGGTTTGCTGTAATTAGATCTGTCAGCAACAGTGACTATTTCACCATCATCATCAGATTTGTCGTTAAACAAAATATCATCTTCACTATAACCAACAGATTTGTCTATGAAATCTTTGGAAAATGTAATACTATGCGTGACCTTATCGCTGGCGACTTTGTCGCTAGTATCTTCTTCATATAATTCAGCGAGTCGTTTCATCAAGTCCATTATTATAATATATTTTTTATCTAACTTATTATTATAAGATTACTGATGAGATAAAATATCACCAAAATGTTAATATATTAAATTACAACGAACTAGCCGAAGCGGCAAGACAATGTTTGTTCGGTTATAGTGTATATTCTGTTGACGTTATTGTAATGCAAGGTGATTTTCATAAAATATTGCTAACAGAAGCAGGAAAAAATAAAATTAATGAAAGTGCAGTAACGACGCTAAAATTTGATCATGATGATATCATAGCATTTGCTCATCATTGTTTGACTAAAACTGAATTACAAAATATTATTGATCATCATATCTAAAATCAATCCTAGCATCGTATTCGCTTGAAAAAGCTGATTTTGTTAATCCATTAGCTACAAATGTTACGACTGAGGGATTTACGCTATAATATTTCGCCGCAGCTGAAATCGATTTAAATTCAATCACCTCATTCGTTTCGAGGTTTTTTGAAATAACAGGTTTTGCTGGATATCTAAAATTACTACCGTTACCACCTCGTCCTTTTCTCAAATTTTCCTGTTGCGTCACTAGCTCCAGATTTTCCAATCGATTGTCTGATTGTACGTTATTAATATTATTAATAACCATACCATCAGGTATGGTTTTTTGAACACCTCGTAAACAAATCTATGACCAAGATAATGAACAAAAATTGTCGATCTTCCTCTAACATTTACACTGATATATCCCATATTACTCATAGTACTAAGAAATGTTTGAGTTTTTTTGCTTCTAATAATACCACGATCGTTAGCCTCATATAAATCAAAGACCGGATGCGGCTGAAACTCATCTTCTAAGGATGAGTTTTCAACGTTATCATCAGTGACTTTACCGTTCACGTGATATACACGCCATCCCACTGGAATGCTGTCATCGCAGAACAACGTGTAAATAAAATCTTTTCTAAGCATTGTAATCCTCTCAGTATTATCTCCTTTTACACTAAACTGATAACCCGCTGACGTTAATTCGCCAACAGATATTCCAGTTTTAATGTTAATAACCGAACCTATTGCATTTCCAGCGTATAAGTTATATTTTGGGTGAACATGATATGCTTCTTGCTCACGTGCGCTTGTCAGATTTGCTGTCATTATATTACAGGTGATATTTTTTATCTTCAATTGATCTTTAGTGCATGCGCAGTGTGAGGTAAATTATCAATTAGAGATTAGACTATAGTATAGCAATGTTAAAATTGCGTGATATAGCCAAGAGAAGCCTTATGGGAGAACCTGATAAAATAGCGACTGCTTTTGCAGGTTTTGATAATAGTTATCAGTTTGATAATCAAAATGTTTTAGTAAATTTTACTTCAACAAATCTTTACCACCTACTACAGGCAACTGTAAAACGTGAGCTCGAAAAACACAAAAGTATCAGAATTTTAGTCATGTTATTTTTTCAAGGCTAGTTATAACGGAAGAATTAACTGAAAAGATATTTATAGATCCTTATATGAACGCAAAATCAAGACGTGTTTTGCTTGGGACTGATCTTTTATCACTATCTGATGAAATACACCAAGAAATCGGGGAAAAATAGAGGAATTCACCGAATTAGGTTCGGGGTGGAAGTTTGAAATGATCAAAGAAATATTGTTTCACACGATGAAATATAACGCATTACGAGGTAGTTCATACATTGACCTGCCACCAAAAATAAAAAGTGAAAGATGTTGTATAAACATCAAAAACGTAGATAACAAATGTTTCCAATGGGCTGTTCTTTCCGCGCTATTTCCAGCAGAAAAACACGCTGATCGCGTTGAGAAGTATATCAGTCACGTGTCTAGATTAAATTTTAAAGATATTAACTTTCCAGTGGCAGAAAATCAAATACCAAAATTTGAAAAGCAAAATAATGTTTCAATTAACGTTTTCGGACTAGATGAAAAAGAGGATGTATATCCGAGATATATTTCAGAAAAAGCTTTACAATCTACTATAAATTTACTGTTTTATAAAAATCATTACGTTTGGATTAAAAACTTTAACGGACTAGTTGGTAAACAGTACAATAAGAGTAAGAACAAAAAGTTCTTTTGTTACCGCTGCTTGCATGGCTGCACAAACAATGAAACATTACAAAAGCATTTGCAGTACTGTAATGATGTAGAAAGAATAACAATGCCATCTGAAAAGGATAGTGTGTTACAGTTTGTCCATCATAATTAAAAACTAAAAATTCCTTTCGTCATATACGCTGATTTTGAGTGTTTACTTCAACCTGTACTTGGCGTAGAAAATGATCCTAAAAAATCGAGTACAAGAAAAGTTCAAAATCATGTTCCGTGTGGAGTAGCGTACAAGGTAGTTTGTTGTACTGATTCTAGATTATCTAAACCAATCAGATTATATCGTGGTAAAAAAATCCAGCTGTCTGGCTTCTCAAGCAGTTGATTAATGAAGTTGATAATATTACTTATCGTTTGAAAAGAGTAACGCCAATGTTAAAATTAACACCTCAACAAGAATCTGATCACGAGCAAGCGGAAATTTGTCATATTTGTGAAAAAAGGTTTTGACCCTGACTATGTCAGGACTGACAAAAAAGTACATGACCATTGTCATTTAACCGGACAGTACCGTGGAGCGGCTCATAATCAGTGTAATTTAAATTTTCATGCTCCAGATTTTATTCCGGTTATTCTTCACAATTTTCGAGGATATGATAGTCACATTATAGTAGAGGCTTTTGGTGATCCTGAGATAAAATCTCGTCTAAAACTCGATAATATCATCAAATGCATTCCAAATAATTTTGAAAGGTATATGTCAGTTACGCTTGGTAAATTGCGTTTTATTAACAGCTTACAGTTTATGGCAGCCTCGTTAAATGAGCTAGTAAAAGGTTGTAGTAAATTTGATAACCTAAGCGACTGTTTTGGAGATAAATTTAATCTACTAGCTAAAAAAGGAGTTTTCCCCATACGAATACCTCGACGACTGGAGTAAATTTGATGAAACATCTTTACCTGGCAAAGATAAATTTTATTCACAACTTAAAAATGAAAATATAACCGATGACGAGTACAGGTATGCACAAGATATCTGGAAAGAGTTTGTGAGACTTTTGGTGATTATCATGATTTGTATTTGAAAACTGACGTGTTATTATTAGCAGATGTTTTTGTAAGTTTTTGAGAAGTAAGTTATAATAATTACGGACTAGATCCTTGTCGGTATTATTCTGCCCCTGGGCTGTCATGGGATGCTCTGCTAAAGTTTAGTAAGGTAAGGTTAGAATTACTGACTGACGTTGATATGTTCAATTTTATCGAGAAAGGTATCAGAGGCAGTATTAGCGTGATAACAAAAAAATATGCTGAAGCAAACAACAAATATTTGAAACAGTATAATCCTGAGCTTCCTTTGAAGTATATAATTTATCTAGATTGTAATAACTTGTACGGGTATTCGAAGGCAGACCAATGCCTCTTGGTGGATTTCACTGGATCACGGCTGATCGATTTCTATCGGAGACAGAAAAAAAAGATACCTGACGATGTTTCATATTTCGTTGAAGTTGATCTCGATTATCCAACTTGGCTACACAAATTGCATAACGATTACCCTTTCTGTGCGGAATCAATGGTCATAGATTATAGTTTGTTATCAAAAGAACAACAAGTGTTAGCATTACCAAGACAACATTCTATTGTCAAGAAACTAGTACCAAATTTGCTTTATAAACGTCATTATGTTTTGCATTACAAAGTTTTAAAACAAGCTGTCGATGCTGGTCTTGTGTTGAGAAAAGTTTATCGTGTACTAAAATTTAATCAGTCGCCGTGGATGAGAGGTTACATTAACTCGAAATCTTCAAGAAGAGCTGTAGCAAAAACTGATTTTGAGAAAAACTTCATTAAACTGATGAACAATTCCGTTTTTGGTAAGACAATGGAGAATATTAGGAAACGCGTAAATATCGAACTAGTTAATGATATCAGTTGTAGAAAAAACTTGTGTCAGACGATGATTTTGTGAGCATGAAAATTTTTAATGAAAATCTTGTTGCAATACAAAGAAGAAAAACAAATCTAAAACTAAACAAGCCGATCTACGTTGGAGCTGCAGTGTTGGATTTATCAAAGTGGCTGATGTACGATTTTCATTATAATTTTGTTAAAAATCAATGGCCGGCCAGTAGATTATTGTTTACTGATACTGATTCACTCGTGTATGAAATAGAATGCGAAGACATCTATCAGGATATGTTTGATAATAGATATCTGTTTGATCTTTCTGATTACCCACGTGAGAATAAATTTCTTGACGACACAAATAAAAAGGTTATTGGTAAGTTCAAAGATGAAATGAACTCGAGCGCTATCAAATACTTTATCGGATTACGCAGCAAAATGTATGCCGTATTATTAGACAATAATAAAATAACGAAAAAAGCAAAAGGTCTGCCTCGTGATTTTGTTAAAAAGTTTATGCAATTTGATAACTATAAGTACGCGCTTGATGGCGGTGTTAGTTTTATGAGAGTTCTATGGCAATTCGTACTAATCATCATAAACTCGAAACAAATGTCATTATCAAACGTGGATTGTGTAATTTTGATGACAAACACTATTGCGAAAATGGGGTAGATACATTTGCTCTTGGGTATTGTCATGATGATAGATCTATACTTGACATTATCTTTTCCAACTAAAATTTTATCTAAACTTATAAAAATAATTTTTGAAAATTTGACAATAACAAATAGCTACGATAGTAACATCAAATATCTAATGATAGACGGTAAACAATTGACAGTTGAATTTAATAATGAAACATCAGGTATATGTTTTAATGGAACACGTGACAAGCTGATACTTTCGCTCATCAAATCTGATAATAGCGTGTATTTCAATTATATCGAACAGTTGTATCAAAAGTTGCTAGCGGAATTTAAAAACTTTCACAGCCCCATTAGCCAACAAAAATATACTAAACTCACAATTGATCTCGATCGGTCAAAGGTGTATTTTATCGACAAAAAATATCCTCTGAACAAACCAGAAATAAAAGATTTGTTTGAGTCCCCTCGCTGTGTGAGCGATAAAGTAAAATTTAATATCTATAATCGTGATAATGAATTATTTTTAATATCAATAGTTGAAACATTAATCATTAATCATGAGGTATAACATAATATCATTTTCATTCTAATGCTAGTTTAATTTCCGCCTTGTTAACTGAAACATTCTAATGCACAGTTTAATTTTCATCCTGTTATCTGATAAAAAAACTTGTGTTAGACTGATTATAAAACCTATTTGCCGTCTTTAGAATAATCGTATTCCACGCATGCCCTGTTCTAACAAATTTGTCAGCTCTGTATGACAGAGCTTACTTGGAGGAATCATAGCATTTCAACACCTGTTGTTTTGTCTGGTTATAAAATACCTGTCATGTTGTAGTAGTAGTAGGAAACAAGGGTTTGGGCTAAAATTCCTGTTTTCCCTTACTACTATACTGTTTGATTTTTGAAGGATATATATATATATATATATATATATATATATATATATATATAGTGTTAGTCTATATATAAAATTAATTGTTTGGAAAGGATGTAGCCTTATGGGACTACGGTATTTGTCTTGGAGATCTTGTGTGTGGCCACAAATTTTTATATTAATGTACTTGTAATTACCTGCTTAGTGTGTGATTCCATATATATATATATATATATATATATATATATATATATATATATATATATATATATATATATATATATATATATATATATATATATATATATATATATAATTTTGACATATCAAGTATTTATTTGAAACCGTCATATTGGTCCAATGATATTTGTTGAAAGAGTGCTTATGTAACTGTCTTTATGTGATTCTTTATTGGATTGGATTCATTGTAAGCTTGGCCGTCTATCTCTTTTACTCAACAGCTGTTTTGTGTGTTTGACCCAAATTAGCACGCCGTCTAGAAAATTCGATACAATACAGATTGGAATTAAACTTGTTTTACGTTATGTTTTCTTTTCTATTTATTTTGAAGATAAGCTCGACATGGGATTTTTGTCCCAAAGTCAATAAGTTTACCTATTTTTTTAGCAGACTATTTAATGCCTACCTTGAGTTTATACAATTTGCCTGTTGGAATACTATGTTCTGATGGTATTTCTATGGTTTCATGACTTAAAATGGGGACCCTCTCTCCTCTATTATTTCAATACCTCACATCAAACAGAGGAAAAATTTTGATAGATTTGAATATTTTTTCTTTATACACTTGTTTTATTTCTTTGAACCGGTATAGTAAACTGCATCTCAAGCGCAGCACGATATGCATCTATGTACATTTGCAAGTGACGTAAAGCAGGTAAATAACTGTAACGTTATAGGTCGAAGAATGTGAACACTGTATTACTTGGCAAAGGGAATTCTGCAAAATCCGGACGCTCTTTGGGTACTCTGGCTGATGATATCATGGCCGACTTAGATAAACTTTGTCATATCCTGGATTCAACAGTTTTGAAGATGGCAGCGAAAGATCGAAAAGGAAGCGCAAGTTTCGGAATACAGTTGAATGCGTTACGAGTGCTGGTAGTATATGCTGTGAAGTGGGCAAAGGATGAAGAAGATCGATACAAATTGCAAATCATTTATATTGTCAAGGGCATTACTTCGTCTGCTATTTCCAATGAACCAATCTATTATTTGAAGGCAATAAAGGCTTGTATGAGGTGGGTCTGACAATTGCTAACGGACTATCAAAGACAGATTTGTGTTGAAATTTGAAAACAGATGCCGACAAACATGAAAATATGATTACATACGTTTGAAAGGGATTGTCACATGTGATGAAATATGAATTTACTTTTTAGACTCGACTAAATTAATAAAGCTTGGATCGGATAAAAAGAGAAAAGAAGACACGAATTTCTCGACTTCGTCAGACTGTTGATAGAGCTTCTTACGCATTTTTTGTTATGTCTGTGTCTGTGGCTGTCTCCGCCAGAGCCACTGGGTAATTGTATACCTCTGAGTTGTTGCCAACATTCTGCGAAACAGCCGAACCATCCATCCGAGCACCAGCACCCGAAGTGTCCATCTACTCCATACCAAATCAGTGGCACATAATCTGCTGTCGTGACAAACATTTTCAAGAAGTATCGCTTTATCTCCAATTTGCCGTGATTTAGCTCCAAGTGAGTTTTAAATGAACAACATATGCGAAAGTGAATAGATAGGGGCATTAGAGAATTAAATAATCCGGGTGCGGAAGGGTATATATAACTGAATTTACAATGTGGTTGTGTTTCCTTCATTCATTAATATGTGCCAAAATGGTTTCTGATAAGTAATTATCGACTTTTGGTACCGAAATGTTATCAAAGAAACACGATATATAAGCTGTTTGCAACATATATATAGAAAATAAATATACCTCTTTAACATACCGTACCTGATTTTACACGACCCTTATTTTGTGTTATAGATCAATAAAGAACATATTTTCAGCCTTCAAAGATTACTGAAAGCACATAAAATTGGAATGAGCGAAATTTACAAAACTTGTTTTATTGTTCCAAGAGAGCTAATATATTATAACAACTTTTCAGTTTAAATTCTATCAGCCAATGCTTTCATGGCAACAATGATCCGGAGAAAAGTAGTACAGCATCAATTGCTATTTATTGCAGCGTCAGCGGGCCAGAGGAGATAGCCAGTAAACGATGAAAACGACGCTCCAAAGGCCTGGGAACCATACGCGCCCTGTACCCAAACCCGCTGACCAGCATCGCAATGTACAGCTGCAGCAGTGCTTCCTTGAGCGTGATTATTCTCATTGAATGCACTTGTTGTCCCTTTCCCTATACCTTCTACAACTATTTCAGTTTCTACCTGCCCTGAATGATATATAGATAAGATATTGGTGAAGAAAAAGTACGTGCCAGATACTGGACACGTAAAGATTCCCAATTTTGCGTCGTATGCGTTACCTTCGCTATAATCAACCCTATCAAACTGAAGAGAGCGTCCTGGTGTAATCGAGACTGGGAAAGAAGAGAACATTGCTGTAAAAGCCGCTTTTCTTGTGACTGTCCTTTTTATATCTTTTATGGCAGCCGTATGTTTCGCTACAAGAAAAAGAAAGACAAAACTTCTGTATACAATTTCGCTCTTTGTAATAACTATTTCCGAACAAATGGGTAAAATTTTGCTGGCAGATCCTTCTATGGTTATAAATGTCAAAGTAGCAATAGAAAATAGATATTTCCATTTAAATCCTGTTTTTCTTCTAAATAGCAGTTTTAAAAATGAGAAACAATCCAGCTAAATAGTTGTGTTGCATTATAGCATGATACACTAGAAGTGCAATACATTCCCCTGGACAATTACACAATTCGATAAGATGGATACCTTTTTGAAGATATTTTATGAGCTACAACGTCTGAACATTGCAAAACATGACGTCAGAAGAAAACAGCGCAGTGATGATCGTATAATGTTGTGCTTTAGATGTACTGTGGTGTGATTCATTAAAATCTGTCACATACAACACTATAGTACAATTGCAGTCTGTATTTCCTTCTTTGTTTCAATTAATTTATATCGGCAATTTATTTCTGTTCATTTTTCATTTTCGTTTCTATTATTCTGTTTTGAAAGTGCATTTTCAATACCAAAATATTGGAATTTCAACTAAAAGTGGATCATTTCACTAGCAGAACAGAAGTCCAAATTGGTGGGAACAAAGAGCAGATAGTACATGAGCCTGTTGGATTTTTGAATTTATTAATAGGTCATTTTTGTTTTACTTGCTGCAAAAAATGATTATAATTTTAAACGTTTCCAATATTTCAGAACTCATTTAACCCTGTAATCGCAGGCTTTTCGACTCCGAGTAAGAAATGTTAATATGCACAACTGACTTATAGAATCAAATGTGACATATTCAATTCGTAGAAATGTAAATATTTGTATATTTATTGTAATTAAAACCTTAACTCAAAATGTTATGAAATACTACCTGTCTGAATGCGTTTCTTAAAAGGCACAAGTTCCGCAAGTCTTTTACCCATCTCAGCCTGTTGTGGCTCTATATTAGAAACATCCTGTCGTATCAAGACGGAGGTAGAGAATCCGATATCCATATTATCATATGTTCAGTTTGTATCATAAACCCTACTGGCATGTGATTCGTTCACTGTATAATGAGCATTACTGCTGTCCACGAATTTTTCTAACGTCCGTATTGTTTGCTCAGCCTTTTGCAGCCTGTATTCCAGTTCCTTCATATTTGCTAATTGTCTTTGAGCCTCGTCAAGACCCTCTTTAAGCACGTCAATCTTTTCTAATATTTTAATGAACTCACGATCGCGTTCTTCCAAATCCCAAATTTTCTTAAGAAGAATAGAAATCATTCCATCATCCTGTCCATAGCTGACTTTATCGTCGACCGTGCCAAGATATATTGTTTGAAAGAAAAGAACAAAATAGATGAAACTTTGCATTCTGTCATAAATAGTGGCAACCTCTTGCGCCTCAATAGTCTCACTTGTACCACATGTACGTCTGTCACACGATTTCCATATATCGGCCAGTATTGGTGAGATAAGACGACAAATACGTCATTGGTCACCACACCTTAGATTGAATATTAAAATAGCTTTGATACTGTTCACTCAACAAATACATTAATGACAAGTCACTTAAATAGAGAAACAAACTACTCTACTTTCTCATGCTGAACCTTCACATGCATATATCATTATACAAACATGCATATATGCAATTACAGACAGACAGCAAGATTAGTGAGGATATAAAAGCAGGACAAATACATAAAGCGTGAGATTCTTTTAGAATCAATATGACTGCGATGAGTTACCATTATCATTTACCTGGCTGAAATTTTGAAGCCGTCATATATGTATTTCTTGTTAGTTTACATACAAATTTTTAAATTAAAATGTAAAATCTAGGCAGTACATTCAGTTGTCAATTTTTGAAAGATCACATTAAGGATAATCTGTTCATAATTGCAATGATATTTAGTTGTCTAATAATAATTGTTCTTTAAATACTTAATTAATTAAAAATATTGATCAATATACATGCACCCCCTTGTTGAGTAACCTGATATGAGATTTTACTAACCTATCGATGTAGAAGACAATTGAATTAGAAGCGTCAGTGACTATTGACCTGTGATTGAATGACGAAACAACATACATACATACATACATACATACATACATACATACATACATACATACATACATACATACATACATACATACATACATACATACATACATACATACATACATACATACATACATACATACATACATACATACATACATACATACATACATACATACATACATACATACATACATAGACAAGAATTTAACTAATTACGATGGATCACCTGTTACGGAGTTAATTTAGGATACATGGATTTATGAAGAATTATAAAATTAACACTGAAACATTGAGATAAGTTAGCTATTGCCTTTTAACATTGCATTTGGTTTTGCTAACAAACGATGAAACCATTAAAGGATGGGTTTGTATAAATAAAAAGTAAGAATATATATATATATATATATATATATATATATATATATATATATATATATATATATATATATATATATATATATATATATATATATATATGTGTGTGTGTGTGTGTGTGTGTGTGTGTGTGTGTGTGTGTGTGTGTGTTTGATTTGCTTGTAAATAGTCAATTTGGAAATAGTACTCCGTTAAAGATAAATTGCTTTTGTAAAAGAAAGGCAACACATATGTAAACTCTACAATTTCACTACTTTTAAGACCATATTTATGGATTATTTATGAATGGAAATGACATTGATCACAGTGACATATTCAATGCTTAGTTTAGTAATTTGAGAATTTGGAGTATATATCTCACTATCTTTATTGTAGTCGTTACTGCATCTCACCATCGCCAATTATTGTTTTCTGCTGAAAGATTGACGACGGAAGCAAATATTATGGATGTCGAAGGGATATGAAAACATAATATCCAAGCAAGGTGTAATATTACTTCGGACTAAACCAATTTTAGTCCCTATGGTCAGAAACTTCTAAAGGATCTGATCTTGACATGCAAAGGGAGATAATGGCAAATTGTCCTTGATAATATTTATGTTTATATTAGCATACGTAGGAATTATTGAAGTGATGCTCTTTCTATTAGATACTCTCTCTTCTTCCAATATGCTATATTGAATAAGCAAAAACTGTTTCCAAGATATAAAAAGCATTTGCTGCTTTACAGAATGTATTTTTACCTAACTATTTACTCTGAAGTTTGAAAAATTCTAAGTTTATTTCTTCTTATACATTAAATAAATTACCAGTTATGGGAAAACACCTGGATATTTGGGAGTGTGCACAAAAAGCTTAGTTTAATTAATCTTCGTTTTCCTTCATAAGACTGGCAAAATAGTGCATATTTGCAATAATGATCCATTGTTGTTCATTTTTATTTGGAAAGCAACACATAGGTAAATATAAAAACAATCGATGTTCCTTTAATACAAGCTAGACATATTTCAACAACGCTGTCCTGATGAATATAGGTCATTTGTTTGCTACATATTCAAATCAGCGTAAAAGGAATACTAGATAAAGATTATATGTGCTAAAACAAGTTCAAGGAAGGAACATTGATATCAGGTTTATATAAAAAAAAGCTAAATTAGAAGAAAAACAACAACTTCTCACTCTCACAGATACCATTCTTCCTCAGAAGTCTGTTGTTCCAAAGCGAAACAAGAATCCCTGTATGTATGTATGTATGTATGTATGTATGTATGTATGTATGTATGTATGTATGTATGTATGTATGTATGTATGTATGTATGTATGTATGTATGTATGTATGTATGTATGTATGTATGTATGTATGTATGTATGTATGTATGTATGTATGTATGTATGTATGTATGTATGTATGTATGTATGTATGTAATACCATTGACTCTAACTCCAATGGCCAAATAATCTGCCTACATTATCGTGTAAATCATTCGTGACCATTTAGTGTGGTTCACCTATGTAGCTTTAACTTTGTCCATTTTCTAGAGGACATAAACATACACGAGAAGCGTGAATGGCGCTTCCACTAATGATATATGGTTCCGTGTTGTTTACAAACGATAACATGTAAAAGGGATGTAAAAGCATTACAGTAAACTAAATATATTTTCCCAATTTCCAGAAGACATTCCAACCAGAATTCCTCGTTAACAGTGTATCATATCAGTCTTTAAAGGTAACTGCACAACAAACACTTGCTTTACGGTAAGAACTTTGCAAGACGGATCCCTTGTGCTATTGTTTCAAAATTACAGATTAAAACATGAAATTGATGGTTAGAGGTTCTTAAATCAAAAACCTTAAAATTTTATAGAGAATATACTTCTAAAAATAAGTCCAACAATTTTTATATTACCAAACAAATCCCGACCATATAATTTACACCACATGCATTCCAATAGCAATGTCGAAAATTCTTTACTGTCAAAAATCTTTTTGATACGAATTGAATAAACCTCGGTTGTCTGTTAAAGAATTGGACATAAAATTGGAATACTTTCCAAACTTTTAGCAGACTGACATTCAGTTAGATTTGAGAATATATACTTATAATATGGTAGGTGGTCACAATAAGAATCGAAATTGTTTCAACCATCAACAAAATAGCAGTGCATTTTATTTTGACTTATATTCCTATAAAAAGTGACAAAAAGTGAAAAAATAAATAAATCGGTTTTAAATAAGTTGAAGATGTTGCATACGATATTAATGACGACACACCTTTAAGTGGTTTTAACGTCAATGAAGGTTATATGATGTAGGAACAACCACAGATTTAAAGGCAAGTCAAATGCCTATAGTTATATCTAAAATGATTTTTGAATGAGACCACAAATCGCCATGAACGTTTAACTTGATCGCCTCCCTACTTTCCAAAGTCAGATTTAAATATCCTGGTCTTTTCTCACGAGAGTCGAAATGTTCCTTTGAGGTATTCGTCATGATATTACATAGTTTCGTAAAATTGTTTGAACCGACATCAGGCCAAATGAGAGAAAGACTGATTCTTAAAAAAATGCTGCGTACTGACAATAGCGCTCGTGGATGTTCCTACCCATTTCTATCATACATGAAATATCTACATTTTTATTTATAATGTGATTACTATACTGCAACATTTTAATCAACACGCTAAAGAAAATCAGTTGCACAAATGTATCACTTCCGTTACTATTGTGATTACGTATCACCAAGTAATTGTTAGGTTATTACGGAATAATACAACTGATGGGATCAAGATCTGTTAAAAGTGGCCATTGTAAACAGCCGATTTTAACGGTATGCGACATTCAAATGCGCCACCATCATGATACCTATCAGTTGTGGTCAAATAGGTAATTATTGCAGTCAGACTGTCTTCTACCCTTTATCGCACATGATAGAGAAAATCTCGAATGTAAATAGTGTCCATTTCAAGCTTCAATCAAACCCGTGTATACCACTACTGTTACATCATACTGGCTTCATTCCCGACAAAACAGTTAAGTGATGTGCCGTCAGGGATAATTGCGTAAAAGATAGCATGAACCTTTTAAACCAAATATCGTTGTCCTTTTTTAAAATAAAATTATTCAAACTTTGCAGGCATAACAGCATTATAAAGTGAATGGTTGACACGTCGATAGACAGAATTCTCGCCACCCTTGTGTTTATCACTAATCATTCTTGAGACATCTGCTCACGCTCTTTCAACAATATTTTACTAGTCTGTGAGGCATGAATACGATTACTACCGTGTCTCTTTCAGACGGTCGAAGTAATTTAACTTGCACGTATAATATCATATTATAATAATATATAATGATGCGTCTTATACTGATGACATAAGTAAACATATCGGTATTTTAAACATAAATGACCTCTGCAACGTTAATGGTCCATTTCAATGCTTGATGTTGCAATTACCTTACTTTCGTGTTAATGATCAATTACATATTTTTCTGCAAGCTCAAATAAGCAGCATCAAGAAATGAACAAACATTTTATTAAGGTGCGGTGAGTATGGACTACATATAAAGAATTTTCAATTTATATTATAGCCGTAAATGCTCTCGTAGCAACTGTTATCCTGAGAAAACTAGAACAGCATCGGTTACTATTTGCTGAATCATCACTGGGCCACAGTAGAATGCCACTAAAAGACGAAAACATCGATCCAAAGACTTGGGAACCTGCTGCGACCTGTACCTAAACTCTCTGACCGGCATTGCAATGTAGGGCTGCAGCAGTGACTCCTTGATCGTAATTTGCATCGCTGAATACACTTGTTCTCCCTTTCTCCAGACCTTCAACAACAATTCCAGTTTGCGCCTGTCCTGATTGAGGATACGACAAAAGATTGGTAAAGAAAAAATACGTACCAGATACTGGACACGTAAAGATTCCAAAATTTGTGTAGTATGCGCTGCCTTCATTGTAATCAACCCTGTCAAATGCAAGAGGATGTCCGGGTGTAACCGTGACTGGATTATAGGAAAACGTCGCTGTAAAAGCCTCCTTTTTGTGACCGTCCTTTTTATGTTTTTTCTTGCTGTCATACTTTGCACGAGAAGAGCATAAAAGAATGAGAAAAATCGATAAGTGACAAAACGGCTGAATACTTGTATACAGCTTCAGGATTTGTAATATCCATTTCCGAGTAAATGACTGAAACTTGGCGGAACGATTCTTCTTCTATAATCTTGTTTATCCTAAATAGTATGAAATGAGTGCAATTCCTGCTAAGTTCGTTGTGTTGAACTATAGGACTGGGAGCCAAAATTGGAATTTCATTCTTACATAAAATGATACAATTTAATAAGATGTATAATGGGCAAAAATTTTTTTTTAGCTTTATACAAAGTAAGATCCTTTCAAAATTATGAAATCATATGGAAACGGTGCAACGATGGTGATGTAAATATGAGTAAACTGCACAAAATGTCTGAATAAAGTAAAGTACATGCAGTACAATTTTTTCTGCAATGTGTTAAGTGTGAAGTTTCAAAGAAGTGACAGTCGAGCTAAAAACCAATGAGGCAACTCGATGCTTTTGAAAGAAGCGAAATATCAATATAATCCATTTGCATGAATATTATAGCGTCAGCGAAGTCAAAGGAAGTCAGTTACTTGTCTTGTAGATTTTATGATGATTTGCGTTTTGATATGGTACACGCAAGAGATAATGACGTGGAAAAATATAATTCTTAGCATCACCAATATAATGATTGAGGACGATTTCAGAGTTTCGGTGCATGACACCATTCTGCGGTATTCAGGATGTTAACTGCTCTGTAGGTTTCTTTACCCGACTGTGAAGAAAGTAGTCATAAACTAGAGTAACATATTTATAACATTATTACATGCGAAATGAATCACAGTAAATTTGTCTAATATTCACTTTTGCAGACTAATGATGTTTCTGGGTAGTTATGTGGTCTAATGGTAACAATGGTGCAAGTAGCTTAGTTCAGCTGAGTCATGAATTAGTAACATTGTTTGAGTTGACCTCAGTACTCGCCACTATATGTAAATATAGTATAGTATAGTGTCAATGTGTCTAACATGGGCATGGATTGATGTGGGAAAAGATTTATGGAGTAGAAAGGTTTATGGAGCAACCCGAAGATTACATAGGTCTGAATGCCAATTACTTGTACCTGAAACATAAAGTGATCAAAACGGACAACACCAATCCCGGAACCGATGCCAGAGTAGCTCCAGTCAACAATTGCACACATTCCTTGTTCAGCGAAGTAGATTTGTACCCGGAAAACAAACTGGTCATCAGTACTATTGATACTTATCCTTACCAAGCGTACCTAGAAAATCTCTTAACGTACGGAAAAGAGGCCAAGAACACTCATATGGATGATTGCGTGGTTTGAAAACCTGACACCAGAGGTGAGGACACGTTTAACGACACAGCCCTGAGAGCAGATGACACTCCTCACAATATGGTCTTTAACGACCGTCGAAAAAAATCCTGCAAGGACGTAGTTTAGAACTGATGTATCGTTTCCATTCGGTCACGCAGTTGCAAGACATGTTTTGCTCAACGGAGTGGAGATTTTCTGAGACTAAATTATGAGTACAAAACCATCATCCAAGAATCCAGATTTTACGTGCGCCGCGTAGAAGTGTTACCTAAAGTGGGAAACTATATGAATCACACACTGAGCAGACGACCACCATGTATCCGATACGACGCGTAGAAGTGAAAACATTGACCATTACCCCTGGACTCCGATCCAAGATCGAAGATCGCCTGTTCGAAGGACAATTACCCAAACGTTTAATCGTTGGCATCGTCAGTAATGCAGTCCTCAACGGAGCCCACGATCAAAATCCTTTTCAGTTTAAGAACTACAGAGTGTCTAAGATCGAAGTCACTCTTGATGGCAAGACTTTGTGTATCAGATCATTCGTACCTAACTTTACCCAGACAAATTACTTGCGATCATACTTGCCCCAGTACAGTACTACCGGACTACTAGGAACCAACACTATTCATCACGGTATTCCGTACGAAGATTATATAGGAGGTCACACTTTGTTACTCTTTGTGTGTTTTTGAGGTTACACTTTGTGTGCTTTTGATTTCACTCTAAACCAAGGCAACGATGAGGGAAATTTTCACCCAATAAAATCTGGTTAACTGCTTGTGGAACTTCAGTTTGCGAAAGCTCTCACCGAGACGGTAAACATCCTGTATGGCGAATTCGATACTACCTGAAGCAAATTCATATCAGTTAAATATTATATAAGATTTTCACGATACAAGAGCCATATAAAATTCAATGAAATGGCTGCAGCAAATATCTTCAGGAAAAAATTATGTGTGAATCTAAAATGAATGAATGTTACAAATGACTACAGGCTACGATCAATGAAGTTATTGAGATAGTGAATGAACTCCTTGCATCCCTCAGTGTGTCCGCTACAAAATGTTGTTCTCTGCATATTGATAGGTTGACTGTTTTCTTTTCTTGGTTTCTCATTTTCTCCACCTTGAGTATATCAATATAATACACACTAATGATTTAAACATGAGAAATGTTTTAATGATAAAAGTAGAGCAGTAGCACCACTTGGATAGCTACGTCATTCAAATACCGGCTCATGGAAATTAAAGTGGAATAGAAACAAAGCCAACTGACGAACCAACAAGAGGTAAATAATTTTTTTTTAAATATAGTTACAGTTGATCTAAGTCATTATTCTGCTTTATCAATACTACAACCGACCAACAAACTCTCTCTCTCTCTCTCTCTCTCTCTCTCTCTCTCTCTCTCTCTCTCTCTCTCTCTCTCTCTCTCTCTCTCTCTCTCTCTCTCTCTCTCGTCAGTTTGACTTTAAAACTATGTCTCCTTCTCTGTCTTTGTCTTTAATTCTTTGGTCGGTTTGACTTAACTTATACCATCATTCATAAGTCCAGAGGTATTGTCAGAAATTCTTCTACATTCGCCATTTCATAGATTTTAGTCCTATCTGCCTACGATGTGTGTGTGTGTTCGTGTGTGTGTGTGTGTGTGTGAGAGAGAGAGAGATTTGGACATTTTCATATTTAAATAATAATAATAATAATAATAATAATAATAATAATAATAATAATAATAATAATAATAATAATAATAATAATAATAATAATAATAATAATAATAATAATAATAATAATAATAATAATAATAATAATAATAATAATAATAATAATAATAATAATAATAATAATAATAATAATAATAATTGATTTTTAGAACATTATGGTATGTTTAAGAAAAAAGTAACATTAAATATATCACAATATGTGTGTTCCTCGTAACCGAGGAATTTACTGATTTGCAACGTTGTATCATTGATAAACGCTGTTGATAAATCCCAAGGAAGGTGCACCCGTATCGTTACGATGAACACTATTCTTCTAGGTTACTTGGTAAAATTTTTACTTCAAATATTTAATCAAGCCGAAATTATTTTTCTATCTCATTCCACATTTTGCGCAGTGTGTCCGTCATGCTTGAGAGTAAGAGTTTATAAGAGAAAACAGAAAGGATTGTGATGAAAATGTGTACCATATTAAATTAATTTAGGAAACGGGGATTATTAATATTTTTCATCCTTATTTGTCATGCATCACTATTGGCTAATGTGTGGAAATTTATCATTGATCCAGAATCAACAGCAGAGGCCTGCGAGAATGTTATACGCGTATTATTGCGCCATGGGCGGATCACAATTTGATATACCAATAGTATTGGTATATCAAATTGTTTTATACTAACACAATAATGCATGTTATTTGTAAATTTCCTAGTGTGGGTTCGCTTTCTCCATGCCAGAAAGAAGACATTTTAGTCTATCAGTGGATCATTTCGGCATTAAACTGGAACTAAAATACAATGGTGGGGTTCTAGAGGAGATTGTAACGACACCTCTGAACTTATCAAATAACCAGTTATTTTCTTTATTTTGTTTTGGGCATGAAACGGATCATAACATTCTACAAGTTTCAGGTCCTTCAAACTCTCGTCAGTCATCTAATTGGTGGATTCATCGACTTTAAGGAATAAATGACAATACGCATGACAATTATAGATGAGAAAAGGGTGATATCATAAGAAAATGAAGAAACGATTTTTTTTATATATATTTGTTGCATTTAAATGTTCCACTTAAAATGTTATGAAATATTACCTGTCAGAATGCGATTCCTAAAGAACAAAAGTTTCTCGATTTTATCTCCCATTTCAGCCTGGCGTGACTTTATGTTGGAAACCTCACGAAGTATCCAGACAGGGCCAGAAGAACCGATATCTATATTGTCTCGTGTTTCGTTGGGATGAGAAACCTTCATATTACCTGACTTTGACACATTATAATCAGTATTATTGTCGTCGACACCATGTACTAACATCCGTATTTGTTTTTCAGCCTTTTGCAATTTGTACTCTAATTCCTGCATATGTGCTAATTGTCTTTGAGCCTCGTCAAGACGTTCTTTAAGCACAATAAACTCTTCTAATTTTTTATCGAACTTAAGATCGCGTTCTTCCAAATCCGAAATTTTCTTTAGAAGTACTGAAATAATTCCACCATCTTGATCATATTTGACTTTCTCATCTGCCGTTCCAGGACATATTGCTTGAAAGAGAATACAAACAACGAGTACACTTTGCATCCTTTAAAAATCGTGGCAACCAACTTCTTCTCTATTCGCCTCCCTTGCAGTACACGTATGTCAGTCACACGATTTTTTTAATATCGGCCAGTATATCTTTGAAAAGACTTTACATGTGGTTGATAACCACACCTTTTATTTTATGTTAAATTAACCTTATCCATTACGACATTATTGACATGTTATGGGGAAATATGCTAACCTACTTATCTGGTCCCTACCACGCATGCATAATACATATACACAAATAAGCATACATGCAATTTTAAAGACTAAAGGACTAAAAGACAGATAGTGAGCAGACTTCTGTGATGTGGTCTTGTAGCGAATTGCAAACGAAAAATGAAATGGTGAGATGAGGCTTCCACTGTCTTTATATATTGCATTTGATTGTTCAAACAAATGTCAAGACCATAAATGAATATGAGAATGAGTCGTATAAAACGTCAAAGACAATGAATTTATGTTTTAAGTCATTTTTTCGTAGATTGGGGATCGGGAACATTGAGTATGTTTAAGAAAAACTGCTTTTGTAAAAGAATGGCTACATAAATATCAACTCAGCAAGATCCGCTATATTCATGAAGATATTTAATAAATCATCTTTTATTATTTAATTATTATTATTTAAGCAAACCATTTAATATGAAGTTTGTTTAATTTTATAAATTGTCGAAACTATCAAAAGTGCGAGAAAGACTTAAACATTTAGGAATCTGGAATTTAATGTTTATTTCATTATGAGAGCAGTAAGGAGAATTTAACTGCACCTGGAATATAAAACTCGAAATTACAGTACAATTTTGAAATGTGTAATCAACCTTGAGAACCCATGACATGGCTCATATAATTCGGATTTGCAGAACTACGAAATATATTTTTGAGGAAATTCAGGATAAAAAAATTTTAAGTATATTTTTTGCTATTTGTATTACCAGCTAAAGAAGACAGTTTATGTGTTATAACTTGCGTGTTATTGTGAAGACCCTGTATGGCATCTATATCTAGCCTAAATCTGAAACATTGTATCAAAATGTTAAATCGGACTGTGACGCAGCAGTTTGTATCTGTCAGTCTATGAGACATTTGCTTGTATGTTGCAGTCCATAAAATATCTGCTTTAGTTCATTCATAAAAATTGTTTTCTTTTTTCGCGTTCATTACGAATGAATTGAACGCGAAGAACCAATATGAAGGAGTACAATATGAAGGAGTACAATACAATATGAAGGAGTACAATACAATAAATAATGAACAATTCTCAAAGTGTAAAGTTAACGGAGAAAAAAAATGAGCATATAATAATATATTATTACGACACATCAAAGCCATTGGTAGAGGGGCTACAGGTGGCCGAATGGTCTAATGGGCTCGTATTTACCCATGGCCGCCATCAAATCCTTGTCTGTGTTGGTTAGAATCAATGGCCAAAGTTGTCAGTTTCTTCCACCACTATTTATACTGGCCGCCATGTATAGCATATCATGCACTGAGAAATGGCGTTAAACCCAAAACAACATCAACTATTGGTACATCAGTACATTCGAGGTTATTGGTAGATCAGCGCATTCTGTACATTTGAAACTTGGGTTCATTTGGATTTAGTTGACAATACTGTAAGTGTCTCTTAAAATTGTCAATTTGTATTCCAGGGAAATATTTTGTTTGTTGAATTGCACAGATATTGTTGGCTTCGCTTCATTCTGTTACTTTAAGACCATAGAGTTGTAATATTTGTGAAAAAACAGATTTGTGGGGTGTGTGTTAATCAATGACTCAGAAATAATGTATGCATAATACTTTCTATAGCTGTATTCCTTTAATTTTGGTACACACTTGGAAGTATAACCTCATCATATTCTATCGGTAGTCCATTTATATTTTCTATAATACTGTATATCATGCACATTTGCACAATATACTTATAGGTCACTGCATTTCTATGACAAAATATGAATAGGTTTTTAGGTTGTTTTCTACTGCACGACCGTAGGAGTGCAGTATATCCATCTGACAAAAAGAGTTCAAATTTTCCATACAATTTATATGATATGCTCATTATCTTGATCGTCCCAATGCTTAAATATATAAACAAAAATACACTACAAAAAACAAAGTATCCGAATGTATGCCGTATTCCAAACTAAATATACAAGCGTAGCTGCATCATTACACATTATTAATGACCACGTAACTCCGAAAGAAAATGGCGTCTGATCTAATTAAAATTGAAAATTGGAGTAATATTGATAATAAATACGCATTGCAACAACTTTTCCATTTGCTTTAGAATGAATACGTTTTGGTATTTTTTTGTCGGTTCGACGCAATTTTGTGATTATGATCTGGACTTATCTACATAAAGTAACATAGATCGGATTCCAGCAGCGTCTGCCAAATTAATCGTATTGAAGAGTGTTGATATCGGCATGCGTGGTTCTATTGTCATTGAAAGATTCAGATCTTAATGTGGGAAAATTATGCAGACTTTTAATTGCAAATATCGAAAAGATGTTTTGGAATTTGATATTTACTTCATTTTGAACTCATTAAGGAGGATATAACTGCACTTAAAATATACTCGAAAATGCAGTACAATTGGGTAATCAACCTTGATGACCCATTCCATGGCTCGTGTAATTCGGATTAGCAGAACTACACAAATCTGCAAATCCGAATTACACGAGCCATGTAATGGGTTTAATTTGCGGTATACTATAACGGAACATATGCTGTTGGAAACTGTTAACATCTTTTAAAAATTTTCCTCCGCGTACTAGTCTGTAAAATAATGTTATGGAACCAATGGAATGCTGTTGAAATTCATGTTCAAGGTGGGTATTAAGAAATCGCGTCGTATATAGGATGATGCCCGTTTTGCTCCGTCCCATCTTATTTACAAAGAAATGTATTCATTCTGATAACCTATACAAAGCGTGAAATGAATATGGTAAGAGGGTGCTTCATATGAAGTTACAATATGTTGTGGAAAATATTGCTATTGTTGTTGTTGTTGCTTGGGTTCAAAGCCATTTCTCAGCGCATCATGTTATACGGGGGGGGGGGATAGCATAACTGATGGAGGAAAAATCTCGAATAAATCCTTGTAAGAACCACCAACCTTTTGGAAGATACTGGCAAGCTTTGTCACGTGCCTACACTGGTCGAGCCCAAGAATTCAGTTATATGTGTCGTGAAGTCCTTTCTACGTAAGTAAGATGCGGCCTCTTTCCTTTAGAGTGATGTTATTTATGATAAACGAAATTATGTCATCGAAATAATAAATGCCCGTTAAGTAGTGTTGTCCTTAATAGCACAAATGTTTATAGCAACTGCGGAATAAGCTATTTCAAATATCCCTTGAGAAGCTGTTATGAACATAATACTTAACCGAAGTCACTGAAGTCAAACATGCATGTTACAGTGGTCATGTTTTGGTAGCTTGATTTTGTACGTATCAAGAGGCGACTACACAAAAAGTTACATCCTTATTTGGAAAATTAAAGCAAACTTCACAAAGATCACTGATGTGTGAAATGTACGTCACAGTGGCCTACTTAGAAGACATAAACTCATCTACATATGCCTTCTACATTAATGGGGGTTTTTTTGACAGGAAAAATGCCTTAGAAACTGCCCTAAACTCAAAACCTTAGTAAGTCACAGTAGAGCAAAGCATGGATCTATGCGATTTAATGTTGAATTTACCAAGACTCATCTGTATATCAAGCTCCATGTTCCAGGAATAATTCATCACTGAATTGGACCTAACCGCATAACGTAACATTACCTATGTGCGAGAAACCTCCTCATTAAAAGAAGCTACAATTGAAGTTTAGTGATATCTAAATGAATAATAAATATTTGAATAGGCGTTTGATAGCAATGTTCTGAGCAAATTCACAGTTTCGGTTTTGGTGTAATTTGATTGATGTGAATATGATTTTTAATGTAGCTTTAACGATTTTTCAGTCATATCGCTACGATGTCTTCAGTGTGGCAGTTTATAGTGATGTCTAGCAGTGGGGTATCATGCCGCAGACATGTAGCATGATGTCCCACCCAGTCACATTAATCTGACACCAGGCCAACCAGTCCTAATACTTACCACTTAATGCTGAGCGCAAAGCGAGGTAGCTGTTAGTACCATTTTTGTAAGCTTTTGGTATGACTCGACCGGGGATCAAACACACGACCTCCCGCATTTGAGGCGGACGCTCAAACCACTAGGCCACTGGAGCGGTTGTTTCGATTTTAGTATAACTTAAAGTCCCTTTTTTCATCCTCTTCATTGTTATAGAAGGCATATACAATATATTTCGAGGCCCATTTGCATCAAAACTGTATCAGTTGTAGCAACTCTTTCTTGGACGGTTCGTAAGGAATCTGAAATCAAAATGGTCTCTGACACTGGGCACGTGGACATTTGTGTAACTGTGTGACATGAATTGGTGTGACAGCGCTTGATTTTGTGAAAATTAATAGTAAATTTCAAGGGTTATTGATACACCAGGGACATTAACGTTTCTGTGGTGTTATAATATCGATTGCATTCCATCTGAGAAAATTAACAGTTTCTCAAAACACAAATGGATGCCACTGGGTCAGAAAAATTCAAGTAGAGTTAATTCTTCTAGCTGAAACGCTCATAAAGTCACAATAACATGAATGCACATTGATCTACCGGCGCATTATGCTACAGCGGATAAGGGGCTTTCTTGTTTGGAGTTGGACGACTTATAGGTGAGAACGGACGGTGTTTCCGTACACCTCTTTGCAAGTAGATACAAATCTTACGCATTGTTGATTTATATAATTCAACTTCGTGCTTGATAAGATTGCACAGATGTCTTGGGTCATCTCAATTCGCTCTCATCCATGATTTCGATAAAACCTTAAAGATAAGTTAAAAATGCATACATTTATACATACATATATACATAGTGATAGGAAGAATCATTGAGGACATACATATAAATACAATACAACAAGTAGATATATTAGTACATTACCAAACAAATGGTTTGTTTCATTGAGTTCATAAAAGTATCTCTCGTCTTATAAAATTGACAAAAAATAAAATACTGAGGAAAGCTCTGGTTTAGACCGTTACAACTCAGTTATTCTATTCTTGATTGGAACTAATTCTAAGTCTTTACCCATACATACGCGCGCGCGTGTGTGTGTGTGTGTGTGTGTGTGTGTGTGTGTGTTTGTGATCATGCACACAAACATAAAATGGGTTTCGGGCATAAGAATTTTCTCTGGTATAATTTTAATTACGGTTACCTTATGTTGAAATTTTCTTGCTTTTTGTTTGTACTATAAGCAGTAAGTATAAATTAAAAAAAAAACATCAACGTATAGTGTAGCGATCTCCAATACATGAATAAAAGTAGGTTTTCTCGACAGAAACAAGCAAACAAAAAGTTTTGGCTCATTTGAACAGAAAGGTCACGTTGGGTCACATCAGCGACAAACTTTTAACCAATATTTGGATCTATAGGTTTATGCATATTCATTGAAGTCTCTTAGTAGAATTGAAAACAGTGGTACCATATTTACCCAAATTTTAAACTCTATATATTTGAACTGCCAATATAAACTCTGTATGTGTGTGTGTTTGTTTGTGTGTGTGTGTGTGTGTGTTTGTGTGTGTGAGTGTGTGTGTGTATGTGTGTGTGAGAGAGAGATTTGGATTTTTAACGTAGCTTTGACAATTATTCAGTCATATCGTAACGCTATCTACCGTGTTTCAGTTTATAGCACAGTGTCATCATGCCGCGGACATGTAGTATCATGTCCAACCCAATCACATTATATAGATACCAAGCCGACCAGTCTTAATATTAACCTGTTAATACTGAGGCAAACTATCCAGCTGCTAGTATCCTTTTTATAAGTCTTTGGTGTAATTCGGCCGTGGTTTGAACCCGTGACCTCCCGCATCCGAGGCGGATGCTCTAACCACTTAAGCCACAGGAACGGCGTTAAACTTACCTTGATTATCTGTCTCTGACTAACTTTTTTTCTCTTAGTGATATATTTAGCTTGGTACAATTCAATTTTATAGGTATAGGAAGATACATAGAGTTTTATATTATGTAATTGATTTCTTCATTGCCAATCTATATTTGTATCCCTTTACTCACAATTTTCTATGTTCATTGCATACGAGCTCATATATTTGCTTTTCTAACTAACTACACCATCAAAATAATTCTTAAATAAAAGATATTGTTGGAACCATATAAATTTACAGAAGTGACACTATCAACTATCAGAGAGCTGAACAAGTATTATAGAACAGCAAGTTTAGTTAATTTCGTCGTTTAAAAGTATCCGAAGTTTAGCTAGATCTTTGAAATAACGATAATGCAAGCAAGAAAACTATAAGCCGATATAGGACGCAAGATGAAAAATTAATGGAGAATGTATAGTCAATAACAAAATTCTTTATTATGTACTTACATGACAAAATAATTGAGTTATTAACCTAGTCATAAAACAAATATCAACAATAGACGATTTTATTACCAATCCAATGGTATGAAAGTATCTGGTTATACACCAATATGAGTAATGTATGACTCTGCCATCAAGGATCAGAAATTTACAGAATTTGTACAAATATTTAAATATTGTATGTTTTATCCACAAGTAGGATCAATGTATTATTTTTTTTCACTCGAATAGAGATTATGAAATATTGAGTTCACTTGTCTTGCACTATTGGAAAAGAATGATTAAAATATGGCATCAGATTTCTGGTTCCACAGGTTATAATGACCGGACAAGAAACCACCACGCATGCCTGCCATTGTACAGTGGCCAAATGATGCGTCAAGAGCCTCTCTGTTCCCGTTGGTCTCGAAAATTTGGTCATTCACTGCAACTAAACCAATGCTGCCTTCAAAGCTAATCTAGCTGAAATGTATCGACTGAGCCGTGTAGTACAAGATATACCATTAAGTATGAATTAAATAATATACTTCACGCATACACCTTGATGACTTGGATTCGTTGAATAGTTGAACTGCTGTAACAAATTATTATTATTATTATTATTATTATTATTATTATTATTATTATTATTACTATCATCATCATCATCATCATCATCATCATCATCATCATTATTATTATTATCATCATCATCATCATCATCATCATCATCATCATCATTATTATTATTATTATTATTATTATTATTATTATTATTATTATTATTATTATTATTATTATTATTGTTATTGTTATTAACACCGTAAATGAATCGGTGTCAGACAAGAATGATCACACTGAATTATAAAAGCTTTTATATTCTTCGTCCTGTAAATACATGCATCATGTGATTGACTTTAGTTTGCCTGTTCGGTTATAAAAATGGTATCATGAAACAGACTATAGTCTTTCTCAGTGGTCGGCAACAATTTGATAATAGTGTGCCCAAGTAGGATTTCTAATTCATTCAGCATGCCAGGAGCCTATGTTTCTATATGTGTATATTCTATACTATATTTGTATACATTATATAAGAACTCGTATATATAAAACTAATACTAAACAAATACATTTGATCTTAAATTTATTATATTAATATTTAATTAAAGAAATTGAACATAAAATCTTCAATTGAATGTAATTAATTTGTATCTCAATGAATGTGATTATTGTCCTTACATGCTCTGGTCAATATCAGACGCATATTTGGTCACTTTCAGCTTCTTACAGGCTTTTGAGTGTTCAGGTATTACGCGACTTCTTTGTAGACTTAAAACAGTTTTCATGTGACAGAAAATCTGTTCACAAGTATAAGTTGAATCAAACGATGAAGGTAGAACAAATGTAACTTTCTTCAAAAGACGAATGCTTTTGGAAGGGATGTACAGCGGTTGAGAATATCAGCCGACTTTTTTTAAACAGTTTCCTTCAGCGATTTCCGCAATTCGGAAAATTTTGATGTCCATATTTCTGATGTCAACATGCTGCATTTCAAAATCGTCAATATCCATCCAACTTAAAGAATCCAGATCTAATTGGGTAGTAGTCAGATTAAGCAAGTTAGGTTAATGAGGTATGTGAATATGGATCCATGAATTTAAAAGTCATGACATCGTTTAGCAAACTCTATTTTGAGTGCTTGAAAGTACTTTTGAAGCTCATTTATGTTCACTGTAAATCAATCTCAATCAGCCTTCATATTTGGGAAGTACTTGAATGTTTTGGCGTTGATGTCACGGCAAAATATGTCTAGTTTCAAAGCAAATCCTTTCCAGTAGCCAAAACGTTCAAGTACTGTTTGACAATGTCCTTGTAAATGCAAGTTCAACTCATTTAAATGTGTCGTTATGTCTGTCAGAAACATCAGCTTCAACATCTAGTCCACATCATTCGGTTCCGGAAAGTGTTACTTTTCATCAAGAAACACCTTGATTGCTTCCAGACAAGATAAGAATATATTTAGGAATTTACCTCGACTAAGCCAGCGAACATTATTGTACAACATGAGATCGGAATATTCACCCTCAATTTCTTGTAGAGGATATTTGAATTGCCTGTGAATCAATGAAGAGCGGGGAATGATAAAGTTGACTATCTTAACAAAAATGTTTTGGAATAAATATGTAACAAAAATGATATGTCGCCGTCTAGTGCACGTAGCAGCCATTATCGTGACCTGCATTTAAAAAAAAAACGACATTATTTTCACCAATTATTACCTTTGGGTAGGGTCGTCCGCGGGCATTGAAAATCACTCTGCTTGCCAAGTCTGGCACATGTGCCGTAGGTTGCCGACCACTGGTGTATCTCATAGCATGATATTATGTGACATAGGTCTAAATATCTGTAAAGTTTGGAACAAACTCTTAAGCATCCAATATTGAAAGCAAGTATATCACATACATATATATTTCACATTCCTCATACATGCATACATGCATATATGCATAAATACACACACACCAATACATACATCCATCCATCCATCCATCCATCCATCCATCCATCCATACATACATACATACATACATACATACATACATACATACATACATACATACATACATACATACATACATACATACATACATACATACATACATACATACATACATACATACATACATACATACATACATACATACATACATACATACTGCAATGTATTGGCAAAGAAGATTTGGGAACTTCATCTTACACTTCATCCCTTGAAATTAAAATGATAGACGTTTTAGTAACAAATAAAAAATTAAAATACTCAACATTTTAAACAAATTACACCTCCCTGTCTCAAATAAAGTAGTCATGTATCTACTCTTGAATACGGATTGTTGGTGTTTTTCTTACATCATGCAGAAGGCAATATATAATGTCATGTAATGCTAGAACTCTATTTTTCAGACACACACAAGCTCTATAACATCACAATGGAAGATTTGATACCCATAAAATAAATAAAAAATTTTAATTGGAATAAATTTTTGTGTGACAGTTAAACATACCTTTCAAGCAAAAGGAAAGCATATCCAATTGGATGTGAGGTCTTTCTGTGAAATACTGCAATGCCTTCCCAGCGCCAAGTTCAATTTGTTCAGTATCAATATAACCTAGGCAGGCAAGTGAGACATCAACTTTGTGCAGCTCATGAACCTATGATTTAAATGAATTTAATCTTTACAGTCCATATTTAAATGTAATATCATG
Organism: Potamilus streckersoni; assembly: GCA_016746295.1. Classification (NCBI taxonomy): domain Eukaryota; kingdom Metazoa; phylum Mollusca; class Bivalvia; order Unionida; family Unionidae; genus Potamilus; species Potamilus streckersoni. Next base: position 2,457,975 of record JAEAOA010002354.1, on the reverse strand, counting down.
AAATAGGTCGCAAATATAATATAAAGATTTATTCAGCTTGCCTTTATATGAGATATTTATTTGTGTGATTGTGATGTCAGCTGTCATTTTTTTCCATGACGTCTGATCCTATCCTCAATCGTAATTTTAAATATTTTCAAAAGCGTTGATGTATACATGTGACTATATCAACTAAATTGATAAATGTTATTAGCTATTCAAGAACAGAAAATATTCGGGTAGAATGTGAGTTTGGAGTGGCAATTTCTAAGCATGATCCAAAAACACGAAATTATTTCACTGACAACTTGAAGACACGTTGTACAGTTTGGATTACGTCTCCTCTCCATTCTTTAATTCTTAAAAATAGCCCTTACCACAACAGAGTAAATGGTGCATGATAATGTATATCTGGTACTTGTGGGTTGCAGGTTTACTTGTTTTGATTTTCATAGTAAAACTAGCATAGTTTAGCATGGAAATCCCCGTGCTTTTTATAAAGCCCACACCCACTCTGGCGCTGCTACATATATAGTGGCTCTTCAGGCTATTAGTGCAGGGTTACAATTTATTTTTTTAATAAAATGAAAATTTCGCTGTAAATGAAACCTGGGTATATCTCAACTTTCACTACCTCTTAGATACCCCCAAGTAAGGGGCATAAAAACTACCCATTATGCAAACAGTTTCTCCATTGACAAAGGGCCTAAAAATTACCCATTATGCAAACAGTTACCACATTGGAAAGGAGCATAAAACTACCCATTATGCAAACATTTACCACATTGGAAAGGGGCCTAAAAACTACCCATTATCCAAATAGTTACCACATCGGAAAGGAGCCTAAAAACTATCCATTATGCAAAGAGTTACCACATTAGCAATCTATGAACAAAATTAAAAAGTTTGAAAAAAAAATTGAACAATGAAAAAATTGAACACAATAGTTGTTCATTGTACTTACAAGATCAACCAACTTTTAAGGCAGAAAGAATCTAGCTTTCTTCAACTCTTGACAAACAGCTCAGGTACCTGGCACGCATCATGAACATAACGTTTTTTGGGGTGGGTGGGGGAGGGGGTGGAAGCCTCTTCCACCTGTCTGCCGAGTCAGCAATACTTGAATATTTGTCTATAAATCGATACAATCATACAAGATGCATTTACCAAGAACATATACATAAGTTACTAAAATATATAAAGTCAGGAAATGTATTTAGGTGTGCAAATGTGTTATTGCATGTGCGTGGATGAAGAAGATGTGCAAAATATATGTGACTTCATTAAAGAAAAAAACAAAATAAGTTTGTGTATACTGTCAAATGTCTTCAATCAAAGAGCTAGGTTTGACTATTTGTGCTGATAGAATAATCTACTTTATAGTTGCAATAGCATGAAATAATCTTTATCAAAGGTATTGCTGATTTATTACAAGTTAAATACGAAACAATAGTGACTGATTTATTACAAGTTAATGCTGATTTATTACAAGTTAAATACGAAACAATAGTGACTGATTTATTACAAGTTAATGCTGATTTATTACAAGTTAAATACGAAACAATAGTGACTGATTTATTACAAGTTAATGCTGATTTATTACAAGTTAAATACGAAACAATAGTGACTGAAAATATAACCGGAGAATATTAGCAAGGTATTAAAGATTGAAACAGTTATTGGATTAACAGATGCCAAGATGTTCTACAATGTTTTTTTTTTAAATGCAGTGCATGACCGGAGGAGTGTAGAGCTATAATAAGTTGTACCATTCATTTTAAAAACGAAAAGGCTTGATAATGTCAATAAAAGAGAGAGAAAGCAATTAAGAATTTGCATATTTGAAGATCATAACATTATTCTTACAGGAAAGGGGAAGGGAAAACCTATATACTTTTTTCTTATAGGCTTGTGGTCATTCCTTACCCAAGTCGTTTCATACCCAGAAGAAATTGGTCGCTTTGTACCCAAGTTGCTAGTCGTTTCGTACCCGAGGTCCTGGTCGTTTCGTACCCAAGGTTGTGGTCGTTTTGTACCTATTAATTTAGAAAATTAAATACACAATATTGTCATATTTACCGTTCCCTATCTAGGCCTAATATTTTTCCTACCTTAAAAATTGCAAGAGCAGAGAATATCCGGTCAAAAATGTGAACTAACACAATTACAGTAATTGTATTGTTTACACTGTAAAATAGCAGGTGTGTACTAAAAAAAAATTAACAAAAATTCACTTTGCCAGTAAAAGTAAAAAGGAAACGTTGGTCAGGCTTAAATAACCAAATAAGTCCATTCTCTTTTCTATCGTTCAAGTTAACAAACATTGTCCTATTTCTTGGTAATCATTTATTAACGTCTAACGTACCTATGTTAATCCTCTCAAACCAACTAGAAATTTGGCGATGAATGGAGATGAATGCAGATAAAACTGTTGATTGATTAAGATTCTAGGGATTTGTTTGGGCAAAATGAAGAACTCGAAAACTATAAACAAATAATAAACAAGATAAAAAAAAGTACTAGAAATCTGGGCACCTATGCCAATTAGTTTAATGGAAAGAACACAAGTAGTTAAAACGTATTTATACTCAAATATAATCTGTGTCCTAAAATCCTTTGATATTAATAATCAAAGTTTAGAAACATTGGATAGTGAGATAATAAACTATATATGGGATTATAAAACACCTTATACCGAAGGTGACTAAGTATAGGGCAATGGAAAAAGGAGGTTTAAACCTACCATGTCCAATTCTAATTAAAACGGCTAACATTGTAGAACGTATTAAAAGCATGAAACATAAAAGTGTAAAACTTTGGGAAGGTCTATATTTATATTGGTTTGGGTACACTTTAAAAAATAAAAATAAAATATAAAGGAATAATGCCATCAGCAAAATAATTGAAGTACACAAAAATTTACAATATATAAAAGATATATTACTTAAATTTAGAGAAATTGAAATTGTATGGGAGGAATAAAATAACACCTATAAAACTGTAAGAGACCTTTCTTATAAAGATAAAAAATGTTAAATTGAGACTGAAGTGTGTGTATGGGGGGTAAACTGGCTGTTTTTTTTTTTCTCTCCCCCTTTTTACGGGTAACTCCACGCATGGAGGAAGTAAGGAACAATGATGACGTAGGGCTATATCACATGGCGATACGCGAAGTGAGCAGGCCTACGGAAGAGCCTCAAAAAACACCATGTGTGGTTTTACTCCGATCTCTTTTACGGCCTTTTATTAGTATTTTCGAAAAAATGTGGGGAGGTAGGGTCCGAATTTAAAAACTTTGAGACCATGGCTCCTTAACAACAAAATTTTTAATTCAAATAGGCAGACGTTTGAATAAGAACGCACACAATAAGGATAGATCAAAAATTTTAAATAAGTAAAAAACTACGTCTGACCTCTAAATTCAAAATCAAATAAAATATTTAAATAAATTTCATGGGGATGAATATATTATAAGCATCCATGAATGGATTAAAAGTAAGAATGGAAGAAGGGGATTGTGTAATACTAAGAATGGAATGCATATAATAAAAATAGGAAAATTGAATGATTTTGAATTTGATATATTTTGTCTGTCCTTACAAGAATACAATGTACAGCAATGTACACATGCACCAAAGACATAGCAAACACAGGACATAGCGAACCGCTAGCCAAGGTTAAACTACATATAAAAATGGAATGAATCCGACAAGAGAGATAAAGCCTTGTTGGAGAAATGAACCTATAGAAAATATTAGAGAAAAAAATGCCCACCCCCAAAAATTTAATTGAATGGAATATTAATTTTGTTTTGGAATTTGAAAAAAATATAAACATAGCAAAACATCAGGGCAAAACAAGAAAAAAAAACATTTTTTGGTAAAGTGGGGGGAGCATCTGTCTGGTGCCCCCTCCCCCAAAATTTTAAAACTCTGTTCTACATGGACCAATACAGGTGTTAATTTCAATTTTTTCTTCGCCTGCTTTTAAAGGTATTCAGCGTGGTGTACTATACGGATCGGCAAGCCATTTTTGTTAGACTGTCGGCAGCATCAGCATACTTGTGCAAAGTTTTGTATACTTTCTCCGATAATATTACTATTGTTCATGGCAAGTGAAAATTTGTTTTAATTGTTTGGTCTAATCTGTTTTATTTTGTTATCATTTTAAATATAACGCACATAAATAATCGCCCGCCACCGAGAGAGAGAGAGAGAGAGAGAGAGAGAGAGAGAGAGAGAGAGAGAGAGAGAGAGAGAGAGAGAGAGAGAGAGAGAGAGACAGAGACAGAGACAGAGAGAGAGAACTTTGCACTGTATTTTAGATATAGTCACTTGTGTGTTTTAAAAGTGATGTATTTAATTACTTTAATAATCGACGATATGTATGCATGTTTTATTTCTGCCAGTATTAAAACGTTTATAATACAGCACACAATGTAATACGGCATAGGCCTATATTTTTTCCCAGAAAAGAAGAGTAAAATTTAAAATCCCATGAATGGTTGAAGGAGATGTCTCAGTGAGCCGAAAAATTAGCTCAGACAGGTTTATTAAAGAACCAAAGACTAACAACATTGATATGAATTGGACATTCCTGACTTTTATTACTTAAGGGTAGAGAATATATTTAAAATCATTGACTGGCGATATTTTTAATTATTATTGGCAACATTTTTGGCTGTTAAAACCTGCAAATACAAACGTTAGTTTAAAGGGGAGAAAGCCGCACACTTGATCTAAAATGCCCCGAAATGTATTTACGGTTACTTAAACAAATTCGTCGTCCATATTGACCCACCCTCGGAGCGGCGAATTGTTATAGCTTAATCCGCTTATACTGATATTTATAAGTGCCGTAGGTGGGGAGATACCGATATTTAGGTGGTGGACATTTCGTGCAGCAGAGCTCCGCCGGTCGTGGCATTATATCATAACCTATCTTTCGTGGGACTTTCGGCCGCTGGCTGTAATTAATATATTTATATAGGCCGACTTTGGTAGGGGTAGGGTAAGTAAAATGCCTCTACTTTTCACTCGAAATTAAATCCTTCAGAACACGGAGAGAGAGAGAGAGAGAGAGAGAGAGAGAGAGAGAGAGAGAGAGAGAGAGAGAGAGAGAGAGAGAGAGAGAGAGAGAGAGAGAGAGAGAGAGAGCATTTCTCCACTGGTTCACTGACTCAAAAGATGTTAGCATATAAGCAAAAGGTTGATTTGGAAAGTTAATATTTTTCATTCATCATGTTTTTGTTCCCACTGTTTATCTTTATTGGTAAGCTAATACAGCATGTGGCGTGCATGTGTCTGTTTTCAGTTTGAATGTGAAGCATGTGTCAGATATTATGATATTATATTTTAAATACATGTATTTCAACTGAACTTAGAACTAAATGAGAAGAGGGATATGGGAATATTGATGCAGGTTTTTAGGTACCATGCTACAACAAAGGTGTTGAAATCACCTATTTAACTTTAAATTAGATTACCACCTTATTTCGATCAAGTCCAACATAAAAGAGCAACGTGGCAGGTGACATAATAATAATGAGTCGTTCTTCCCAGACGAAAGAAATTAGCCGGTTCCTACTCTGAGGAAAATATTCCCAACAGCAACAATGCCGCAGTTTTGGGTCCATTATTAATAATTAGTTGGTTTTTTTTGTAAATCTATTTCAGATTAAGTAGACGAAAGGTACTCATTGAGAACTAATTAACAGCTCTAGCAGTCGCGGAGGGCACTCCTACTCCAGACCACTAATCAATCAGTGATCGAAGGAGTTATGAACCAATAGCAATGACACTTATATAAAACAGGGAATGTAAGCGGGATTTTAATTGCACCTGAACATTCGAACAGATAGAAGTTAGAACAAAACAGCGTTTATTTTTGTGGGCCGTCTTAGAAATAACCTCACAATTGTCGTTGACGTGTGTGTTTGGTCAGTTTATATCTTTCATCTTTTGAGACAGTGAACCATTGTTTGGAGATCAACATGAATTTCAACAAAAAGGTTTGTCTGTTTGTCTGTTTCTGTCTTTCTTTCTCTCTCCTTTTATTGCCAACTCAAATTCCAAATCATATTTTTTTTTTATCAGTGTCTGTGCTACCATTATCAACTAATGGTGAAATCATAGTGTCCGTTGTAGTGTTCACTGGAAGCGGCATTATAAAGCATAAAAAATGTTTGTTTTTTTCATGAAAACCTTGAAATTTGCGATCGTACATACGTGATGTCTCAAAACCGTGTGTACGTGTTACAGAAAGCTCAAACCGTACCGGGTGGAGTTGGCGTTTTAATAGCTGTACAATGATATTTCTCTCCTGTCTGAGGGTGCTTGGCAGGTCTGCCTGCGTGAAATATTATTTTGATATTTTAGGTAATGATATTTTGCAATCAGTAATTATCAGAATATAATCTGTATCTGAGGTTGCTTATTGATTATCTTATTCGTTGTTTGATTTTTTTACAGTACTGACACAAGATTTGTTTTTCTAAACTTGGGATGCAATAGACAAAATACTCAGAATCCTATTAAGCCGTAATAGTCTGTGTATTTTCGAAATCCTTGCTTACAAATTGTCAACGTGTACATATTTGTACGATTACAATCAGTTACTTTCAAGCAAAGATTTTACTTCTGATATTCTGACATTCAATACTAGTCAGCATTCGACAAATTCTATTATTTCTCAGTATCGTAAACATATGTAAAGTCTACGTATTGATTTATTTTTCTCCAGATGGATATGGCGACCGGCCAAATGACGCAGATCATATCTGTACTAGTAGAGGGAAGGATTCATTATAAGAATGTGACGAAGAAAACAACTTGTGGTGACGTCATAAAATACTTGGTGAAATACAGCCAGCTAAATGAGAAAGATACAAATTTGTATTCCCTGTTCGCTTCAAACGAAATTACTGAACAGGAGCTTCCAGATAAAACAAAAATCATGAAAGTGGCAGATTTGATAGCTGACTCCAGCAGGATCCACTTCATTCTACGCAAGAAATCTCGATTTTTGCCTAAAGTCTGCATTGACAAACAAGGACGTATTTACCATAAATCATCGTCCAAAGAATGTAAAGATGGAAAAGTTGAACCCACTAGTTTCAGCGCATCTAAACAATAGAGATCTAACAACATATCGATATATGTTGGCATCGTGATATATTCCGCAATGATATATTTCAACAATATCTGTTGGCATCATTATATATTCTTCGAAGATATATTGCATTGATCACTGTATTGTGGTCGGAATATTCCAGTACATACTGCATTGCGCATGTGTGAATACATCGATGTTGAAAGACAGTGAACTGATATATTATGAGATACATAAATTAAACTGAACATAAAGAAAAATATCAGACTTTTATGTCACTTCAGTGATAATGAATTCAGCGCGTATTATTATCTAATAGACAGTTATTCCTTTCATCAGAGCTTTCATTAAGTAAAAGAAATTAAATGTTAATTTATGCAGCTTACATTGTAATATCTTTCAATCACTTTAGTTGTCGAATTATGTTTTTCAAAGAGATTATCCATTTATTCTAAGACTGCAATTTATTGTTCGAAACGTAAAACAGAAGCAATTACATCTTGTGAAAAAAATATCCATAGCATGAACATTTATATAAAATATTTCTTCAAAGGATAATCACGCTTGTTTTATTTTAACTTCTACGTACTGCACTGTGTTTTTGTTGCATTTCTCTACAAGATGTAGCTTTTAATGGAAATAACTGTAATGTTTAGAGGATACAGTTATTCCACTTCTTGCAAACGTGATAATTTGCTTATGATTTCACTTCCTCAGACTAATATTATAAGATGGATTATTGGAACTTGTCATGACAGACAAAGCAATATGTAACTTTTTTAAATTCTCAGAAATAAGGAGAGACAGACAGAGAGACAGACATTGTGTTTGTGTATGTGTCCTGAGCCAAAATTTCTTGCGTTACATTATTCTGAAAAATGTAGGT